>CAXKVR010000118.1:22500-233614 GCA_964058845.1 Carex sylvatica
AATATACAACCGAGCAAACTTCATAGAAGAAAATGAGAGTCATTAAAGTATTTTCTATGCGTGCCACTCAGCCAAGGAAGAGAAAGGCAATATCTGGTTCCTTGATAGTTGTTGCACAAATCACATGACTGAAAACTGCAAATTATTTCACCACATTGATACTTCGTATGAGACAAAGGTATGTATGGAAAATGGCTCAATTGTTCAAGCAAAATGCAAGGGAAGTATTGCCGTACAGACTAAGATAGGTCTGAAATTTATCCGAGATGTACTACTGGTTTCGGACTTAAAACAAAATATGCTGAGCGTGGGCCAATTAGTAAAAAATGGATACGCAGTTCATTTTGAAGATGAAGGCTGCAAAATTTTCGATCGAAGAAATAAAAATCAAATAATAGCAAGAATACAAATGGAGAAGTCGAGAAGCTTCCCACTCCACATAAGCTACGCTTCGCATTTGGCTCTAACAAATGAGGTGATCGAGCCATGAAAGAAAGGTGATACACAACGCCAAGATGAGTTAAGTTCAAGCACTACTACAAGACTAAGTTCAAACCCGAGTGCTAGTCGAGGAACTAGAAAAGGGCCTACAATATCAGAGTCATCAGCCCAGCAAGTAAGATTTTTATCCAAAATTTATGAGCCATCTAATTATTCAATAGTTGAACCTCAAAGTCTTGAAGGGGTCAAGAAGTAAGAAAATTGGATAAAGACCATGAATAACAAAATGCAAACAATTGAGAAGAACAACACTCGGAAACTTGTAGATCGACCAAAAGATTGTGAAGTTATTAGCGATAAATGCATCAAAGCAAGATTGATGACAAAAGGCTTCATACAAAAATTCGACATCAATTATTGGAAGACATATGCTCCGATGAGAAGGATAACAGCTTAAAAGAAATGGCGATCATTTGATAAAGAAATTTATGTGATACGACCAGAAGAAATTTCAGTTTAAGGGGGAGAAAATGGAAGATACGAAAATCAATTGGCAAATCAAAATTTAGAGAGACTAAAAAGAATTAAGTCGGTGGTGAGGGAGAGTGTTGAAATTAATCAACACCGAAAGTCCAGCCCATTAATTATTTCTGGAATATTCAAGAGCTATCAAAGAGACTCATATCGTCGGTAAAATAAAATGTGATAACAGTAGTGGAAAATATAGAATCAAGATCGATTATATACACATATTAGTATCGGAATACAACCGATCCTGATGAAGGCGATACTGATACTACAATAATCTGGATCGGTTAAATAACTGATCCAAATGGAAACTATCAGGATCGGTTATTTGAAACAACCGATCCTAATATATTTTTTTTTTTGCAGAATCAACTTTATAAAAAAAAAGTATTAGGATCAGTTGTTAATAAAAAATCGATCATAAAAGTGTTTTTTTTTAAGTTGGTTCTGCAAAAAAAAAAAAAAAATTTTAGGATCAGTTATTTTAAACAACCAATTCTAAAAGTTTTTTTTTTTTTTAAGAATTAGGATCGGTTATTGTAAACAACCAATCCTAATAGTAGTAATATGGATCGGTTGTTTAAAATAACCGATCCTGATGTTTTATTGAAGCTAAAAAAAATATATTTTTATTTATTTGACTAGCTTCCATATATATTTTGCTGGCCAGCACCTTAAATTTCTTTTTTTGACAGTAAGAAGTAATAATCAAATATCATATACACATCCTAAATTAAATATCATACACATCTTAAATTATTACAAAAAATTCATGTTCATACAAAGTTTTGTGAAGCATTACATATTATGACAAGAAATTTAAATCTAAAAAAATTTAATTAACAAACATACAAGTGACTAATTGAGCTATTTCTTCAATTAACACACATTTATATGATCGCACGAGAATATATGCTAAAAAGTTTCAGTATAGCAAGCTATACTTCTTAAACCTTTGTTATACTCTGTCAATTCAGATAGCAAGTGTACTATCCTGTCGTTGAGTATGCTCAGGTATCGATCCACAGGGACGGAATAAAAACACTGGACTTATCTTAAAATCACTTAAGATTCTAGAAGTGAGAGAAATTGGTTTGGTTTTAGTTCTAACAATTCTACTGATTAAAAGACAGTAAAAGATAATTAAAGTTGTTTTCAATTGATAAAAAGGAGTTTCCAGGGTTCAGATTTCATTTCTGTTCAGCCTCGAGGCATACGGCCCGTACAGATTCTCGTACGGTCCGTATGGGACCTCAAGTTGATGTTGCAGCTACTGTTTTCTGTGTTGATACTGTGTTTAGGGTTTCTTTTGACCAGATCTAGATACCTAACCTCAACTTTCGCATTTTGGCCTAATACCCGATTACCGGACTCAAATACTTCCCTCTTAGATGCGTTAAACCTCAACTTTCGTATTTTGGCCTAATTTATCTAAGTTACTTGTTAGTTTACTAAAAGTATCCAAGGACTTTCGCCTCAAGGAAAGTTTCGCCTTTCGGGTACTCCTTGGTTTAACCCTACTTCATATACTTTATTCGGTTGGAATGAATTTCATAGACTTGGCTCCTAACACTTAGATGTGCGCATTCATCTAACGGGATGACTAATCAGATTCAAGCAAGCACAAATAGAGCAATAAAAATACTACACAACAAAGTAAAAACAAAGCGTTCAACACAAAATCCAAGTAGCATACAAGCAAAACAAAACTAGAAACTACATCTTACCCCTAGAAACAAAGTAAATTAGCTACTCATGTTCATGAGATAGCACAAATAACAAGAAATAAGAGAGTTCACGATAAAACAGTGGAAAAATCCGAAGATCCGTTCAAAACTCGCGTTCTTCCCTTCTCTCCTTCTTTTCCTCTTGTCCAAGTAACCTAGTAAGAATGAATGATTTGATCCCCCTGGAAAGTTCTTTTGATTTGCTATTAATTCCCTTTCCTGCTGTGGAATATCTCCTTTAATGCCCCAGATCACGCCTCCAGGGGTTTCCTTTTCGGCTCCTCAAATCGTGCTCAATTCAGATTCCAGCTGGATTTTCCGAATCAGCGTTGTACGGCCCGTACAGGATCCCGTACGGCCCGTATGCCTGGGCTTTGACTTGGAGACTTTGTGCCTCTGTTGTGGATCCTTCTGTGTGGTTGGGCAGTTCTTGTACGGCCTGTACAGAATATCATACGGGCCGTATGAAAAGTTGTCAGAACCAGTTTTTCGCCCTTTTTCCTGCAAAATACCAAACAAAGCATAGCAGTACCACATTTCATCGAAATATAAGTAAAAAGTCCACATTCATAGGCTTTAAAGCACAGGTTTCATTGTAAATTAGGGCCATAATTTAGATATAATATGGAGACATCAAATTCCCCCAAGCTTGAACTTTGCTTGTCCTCAAGCAAAAATTCTAACTTAGGTATGGATCGGGTTGTTGGACTTACCTAAATGCAACTTAATCTACTAAGAGGAAAAATGTGCATGATCTTGCGTTCGTTAGAAATCCATTAGAGTCATTTTGGATAGTAACTTGGTTTCCTTTGGTCAATTTAATTCACCCCACAACTCAATTGATCAAACCCTAACTTCAAGAATGTAATGCTATTTGTAAGAATTAAGCAATCAAACGTATCAATAGTTCATTCTTTACCAAATTTATGCCCTCATTTGTGGTTAGAAATTCCCCCAAGCTTGGAACAAGCTTAGGTCAGAAAGTCACGGACTTCGTGTGTTGATGTTTGTAAAGGCTCTTTTCGGTTTTTTTTTTATTTTTTTTTTATAGGTGTACGGTCCGTATGATCTGGGTACGGTCCGTATGGGAGACGAGCTCAAAGGCGCCTAACACGGCTTATTGCCAGTACTCTTATATTCTCCATCTTTTCCCTTCGTATGCATCATGAATACACATATCCAATGATATTCATTCATACCAATGGATGTCCTAATCTTTCTATTACTTTGAAATCCCATTTTTCTATTTTTACAAGGCATAGTCCGGTTTCAAATGCTTTCTTGACACAATTCAATTCAATCCCACAAAGTCCCAAAACAGACTATCGTATACAATTCTTTCTACCAAATGTGTGGTTATTTCCAATTTCCCTAATTCAACCATTTCACAACCAAAATTTTTCAAATTGAACCCTAATTCACGCAATTCACACAGATTTAATCCTCAAAACATGCAAACACAGAAACAAACTAAGACAAACTAAATGCAAAATAAAGAAAATAACTAATCACCCCCCCAAGCTTAGTCCGAGCATTGTCCTCAATGCTTCAGGATATGTAATGGGAAAAATAAATAAGCTAGGGTAGGGAGAAAGAAACCTGATCAGTAGTCAGAAGAGGGGTCGAAGCGCCAGTCGCGAAACTGGTCCTTGATGTCACCAAGACGCTCGGCGTAGTCAAGCATGTACCCGCTAATCTCATCCAGGCGAGTGGTGTGCTGAGCTGTCTGGTGCTGGATGGCGGTGATGTCACGGCCCTGCTGCAGCTGAGTGTCCCGGATGTCAGTCATGAGGGAGTAGATATCCCTAAGAGAGGGGTCAGCTGGGCAATGGCGGGCAGACGCAGATGTGGGTGGAGGGGAGGAGGAACTGGGGATGTCCGAGTGAGCATGAGAAGGGCCAAGTCCGGATACTCGGGGATGGGACGGAGCATGGTGTCCATGAGCATGAGGTCTACGGTGTTGGCGCGGTTCTGAGTCTCACCGCGCGCGAAGATGGTAGAGGCAAGGGCTCGCTGGAGGATACGAAGGACAGGGTGAGGGATGTAGCGGGCGCGGAAGGAGGTATGGGCTGAGCGAGGGCAGCCGGTGATCATGCCCCAGAAGGTATCGCGATCCCACCCCTCTCGGAAGCTGAGGGTGTCAGTAGAGGGTGTACTATGGAAACCGAACCATTCGCGTAGAAGAGGGAGATAGACGCGATGGGTTCGATTGCATAGGCGGAATTTGATGAAGGGGACATCCAGGTCGTCCCACTTAAGCTGGAGAGAGGAGAGGAACTCCTTGGTGTCCATCTCGTAAGCGGGATGGCGGAGGTTCCAGAAATCCAGGCTAAACCCCACCCGGGTGGTGAGGATAATGAAGTCATCCTCCACTCCGAGGGTGTGGAGTGTGTTGATGTCGACCATGGCAGTGTTCTCGAAGACCCGTTTTTGTAAGGATATGAAATTCTCGTACATCCGACGAGTGGGCATGTCAAAATACCGAACCGCGAAGCGGTCGGCTCGGTCGGTGTATTCGCCAGAGGAGGTTCCGTCGGAGCCGGAGTCATAGGGTTCAGGGGATGGATGGCGGTGTGGTGTGGGTGAGCGGTCTTGGCGCCGCTTTTGACGGCGCTCACCAGACATAGCGGTCAGTAGGAAGTGGTACGGCCCGGAGAGGGATTTGTACGGGTCGGACGGTGGTTGGTACGGCCTGGATGGGGAGTCTGTGCGGGCCGTAGGGCTGGTGTGTGCTCAGAGGGGAAGGAGGCGGCTGGTAGGGTTTGGTCGGTGTCTTGGTAGAAAAGTTGTCGGCGGCGAGGGATTTGTAGTGCGGCTTGGAGGGAATCACGAGGGTGTAGCAGCGAACGAGGGCGGTGGTGCTCTGCTAGAGATGGTGACCGGTGGTGGTGAGCTGCTAGAGAAGATCGGTGACCGGTGGAAAAGAGAAGGGTGGTGCGGAGGTGAGGTGGCAGCGATCCGCTAGAGGCGGATAGAAAGGTGGTGGAGAGTGGGCGGCCGGTGGGTAGCTAGAGGCGGAGAGCGGCGGAGGAGAAGTTGCGGCGGCTAGGGTTTTGGTTATACGGGGTGGTGTTCGGTCCGTAGGAAGAAAACGACAAAAAGGAGGTGGTGTGGGGTAGAGTCTGTCGGGGGGGTCGGGTTTAAAAGGGAAGAGGGTCTAACCGAAAGGACGGGAGTTAAGTCGAATGGGTGTGAAGAGAAAAGGTCGCGCCCTTTGAGGTTCTGCCGCGCCCCTTGAGGCTCTGCGCCGAATGGTTCCCATACGGCCCGTATGAAATATAGTACGGACCGTACCAACTCCCAGAAATGGTTACTTCTCATGTCTGCTCAGAATTGAAAAATAACAACTACAAATTGAAAAGTCAAAATTAAACTAATATAAAACTAAAACAAAAGTAAAAGAAATGACTAAACATAATGATTTTAAAAGTGCTTGGGTTGCCTCCCAAGAAGCGCTCGTTTTAGGTCTTTAGCTAGACCGCCGTGCAACTTTAAACTTCCACTGGAGCGGGGTCAGAAAGAAACTGCACACTCCGCTCACTCATCAAGTGATCAGCAACGTAGTGCTTGAGACGCTGACCATTTACTTTGAAGGTCCCTCTTTCTGTACTCCAGATATCAACTGCTCCAAAGGGGTACACTTTCTTCACTTGAAATGGGTGGGACCATCTTGATTTGAGTTTACCTGGAAAAATTCTCAATCTAGCGTTAAATAAAAGTACAAGATCTCCCTCTTTGAACTGGCGAGGCGAAATGCGCTGGTCATGCAATCGCTTCGTCTTTTCCTTGTAAAATCTCGCATTCTCATATGCATGCAACCTCATTTCCTCCAACTCATGCAAGTCGAGGACACGCTTTTCTCCAGCTGCAAGCAGGTCCATGTTAATCGCTCTTGTGGCCCAGAATGCTTTGTGCTCAATTTCAACAAGAAGGTGACACGGCTTTCCATACACCAGCTTGTACGGGCTCATGCCAATCGGTGTCTTGAATGCGGTGCGGTAGGCCCAGAGTGCATCATGCAGCTTGAAAGCCCAATCCTTCCTTGTCCTTGCGACTGTTTTCTCTAAAATCGACTTGATTTCCCTGTTAGAAATCTCAGCTTGCCCATTAGTTTGAGGGTGATAAGAAGTAGATACCTTGTGAGTCACCCCATGTCGGCTCAGGAGATTTTTGAATTGTCGATTGATGAAATGCTTGCCTCCGTCACTGATGACAGCTCGAGGCACCCCAAAATGAGGGAAAATGATCACATTGAAAAACTTTCTTACCGAATTCGAGTCAGCCTTGCGGCACGCCATGGCCTCAACCCACTTTGATACATAGTCGACTGCCACCAAAATATACTCATTCCCTCGAGAAGATGGGAATGGACCCATGAAATCGATGCCCCAAACATCAAAAATCTCGACCTCAAGAATAAAGTTGAGAGGCATCTCACTTCGTCTTGTCATGTTTCTAGTTCTTTGGCACCTATCACAAGCTATAACAAAAGATCTTGCATCTTTAAAAAGAGAAGGCCAAAAGAAACCAGATTGTAATACCTTGGCAGTGGTCTTAGAGAATGAAGAGTGTCCTCCATAAGCGGACGAGTGGCAATGTGCAAGAATAGAATCTGTTTCCTCGAATGGAACACAGCGTCGGAATACGCCATCAACTCCAACCTTGAAGAGATAGGGCTCGTCCCAAAAGTAGTACTTGGAATCTGACCTTAGTTTCTTCTTCTGTTGTTGGGACATTGTGGCTGGCAAAACTCCAGAGACTAGGTAATTTGCGATGTCGGCATACCAGGGAGTTTGCTGTTTGGACTGGTTGGTACTTGTACGGTCCGTATTAATTTGTGTACGGCCCGTATGGTGGATAGTGCAGGCCGTATGAACTTCTGTACGGCCCGTATGGTTGTCGTCCAGATCAGAACTGATTGCAAGGAGTTGTTCATCGGGGAATGAGTCATTGATTGGGAGCTTAGTTGTGGTATCTTCTTCCCAATGAAGACGTGACAGATGGTCTGCTACAGAATTCTCGACTCCTTTCGTATCTCTTATCTCAAGATCGAACTCCTGCAAAAGAAGAATCCATCTAATCAGTCTTGGTTTTGCATCTTTTTTACTTAAAAGGTACCTTAGTGCGGCATGATCTGTGTAGACCACTATCTTCGAGCCCACCAAATATGATCTGAATTTATCGAGAGCAAATACGATGGCGAGGAGCTCCTTTTCGGTTGTGGTGTAGTTCATTTGGGCCGGATCTAGCACCTTGCTAGCATAGTAAATAACACACGGCTTTTTGTCTTTCCGTTGCCCCAGAACTGCTCCGACTGCATAGTCGCTTGCATCGCACATCAACTCAAATGGTAGTGACCAATCTGGCGATTGTAAAATAGGTGCAGAGATAAGAGCTTCCTTTAAACTGCAAAAGGACTTGACACAATCATCAGTGAAAATAAAATCAGAATCTTTGATAAGTAAATTGGTCAAAGGTTTTGCAATTTTTGAAAAGTCCTTTATGAAACGGCGATAAAAACCGGCATGTCCAAGAAAACTTCGAACCCCCTTGACATTTGTTGGGATTTCGAGTTTCTCGATTATCTCAATTTTTGCTTTATCAACCTCGATTCCTCTAGAGGTGATAACATGCCCCAAGACAATTCCTTCTTGGACCATGAAATGACATTTTTCCCAATTGAGGACTAAATTGACTTCTTCACATCTCTGCAAAATCTTACACAAGTTAGCCAAACAAGCATCAAAAGAGGTACCGTATACAGAAAAATCATCCATAAAAATTTCAACTTCTTTCTCAATAAAATCAGAAAAAATAGCCATCATGGCTCTCTGAAAAGTCACAGGTGCATTGCAAAGACCGAAAGGCATCCTACGGTATGCGTAGGTACCGTATGGGCATGTGAATGTGGTCTTCTCTTGATCCTGCGGGTGAATGGGAATCTGAAAGAAACCTGAATAACCATCAAGATAACAAAAATATGAGTGGTTAGCAAGCCTCTCAAGGAGTTGATCAACAAATGGCAAGGGAAAGTGATCCTTGCGTGTAGCCGCGTTGAGCTTCCGATAATCTATGCACATCCTCCAACCGGTTGCAACGCGCGTTTGAATCATCTCTTCTTTCTCATTTTTCACCACTGTTGCTCCTCCTTTCTTGGGAACCACATGGACGGGACTCACCCATTTGCTGTCAGAAATCGGGTAGATGATACCTGCTTCATAAAGTTTTAAAATTTCTTTCTTTACTACCTCTTTTAAATTCGGGTTGAGCCGTCTTTGGTGTTCAACTGAAGGCTTGTGGTCGTCTTCTAGCAAGATCCTGTGTGTGCAAGTGGTTGGATCGATCCCCTTCAAGTCCTTGATAGAATACCCAATCGCGCTTTTGTGGGTTCTCAACTTCTCCATGAGCTTGGCGGTCTGGTCAGGGGTCAACCCTGCATTCACAATGACAGGACATGTCTTTTCTGAGTCAAGGAATTCATACCTGAGAGTGGCTGGGAGAGGTTTTAATTCGGGAGTGGTCTGTGCTGTCTGGCTTGTTGTACGGGCCGTATGGGTTTCGTGCGGACCGTATGCCTCAGCTTCAGACTGGCCTTTTGGTTCCTTCTCAATCTCCAGCTTCTCTGTTTTAAATTCGTCTGTTGTACGGTCCGTATGATCTGTGTACGGCCCGTACGGAAAATCTTCCAGACAGACAGGTGTCATGTCTGCTGCGCAAATTCTCTCAAGATCGCCTGTTTCAGCCTGCAAATCAGATAAAAAATCAGAATGATACCTTAGAGAGTTGTTGATTTGCTCCATTAACTTCTCTTCAACTAATTCATCAATCACATCGACCATATAACACGATTCGGGTTGAGCGGGATACTTCATTGCTCGGTCGATTTGAAAGTGAACTTTCTCATCTCCAATGTTCAAGGTTAAAGTCCCATTTTTCACATCGATTAGTGCCCTGGCGGTTCTCAAAAACGGCCGTCCTAGAATAATAGGGACCTCCTTGTCTTCCTCCATTTCCATCACAACAAAATCACCGGGCACATAGAACTTACCGACTCGAACCGGTACATCCTCCACTATGCCAAGTGGTAGTCTCACCGAAGAATCCGCAAGTTGTAAAGTCATCCGTGTAGGTCTAAGCTCGCCTACACCCATTCGTTCGAAGATAGTTCGCGGCATGAGACTCACACTAGCCCCCAAATCACATAAAGCTTGTCGGATGGTTGCTTTGCCAATTGTGCATGGAATGGAAAATTTACCCGGATCTCCCAATTTCGGTGGAAGTTCATTTCTCAGGATGGCACTGCACTGCTCAGTCAATTTCACCGTCTCATGCCCCTCCAAGCTTCGTTTATTGGATAGGATATCTTTGAGAAACTTAGCATAGGTTGGCATTTGGGTCAAAGCCTCGGTAAATGGAATGGTAATGTGCAATTGCTTGAGAACTCCAAGAAAGTTTGAGAATTATTCATTGAGTCGGGTTTCGGCTAGTCTCTGTGGAAATGGTACTGGTGGCCGGTAGGGCGGTGGTTTCTCGGTCACCTTCTTTTTCTGTTTATCAGTTTCATTCGGTACGGGCCGTACGGGATTTGTACGGACCGTATGGTCTGTTGTCTCAGTCACAACCTCAATCGGATCAGGTTTTGACTGTTCAGAAATCGCAGGGGGTGTTGGTACGGGCCGTATGGGATTCGTACAGACCATATGATCGACTTCTGGCTCGACAGGTATTGCTGGTCCTTGGTACTGTGTCCCACTTCGCAATGTTACCGCTTTGGCCTCTCCCCTAGGGTTAATCTCTGGTTGGCTTGGTAGCATCCCAGGTTGTGGTGGTGCAGTTTGGCTCCCACTTTGAGGTTTGTTTTGGGCCAAACTTGCCAATTGAGCACTGATCGTTTGCATCTGTTCGAAAAGCATTTGATTCATCTTCCCTTGTTCATGCATGAAGTTTTCTACTTCAGGGGCAACATAGGGCTTAGATGGTCCAGAATATGGTGGTCGGTTGTTTGAGTTATTGAATGCAGCATTGTTGTAGAAGTTGCGGTTGTTGTTGTTGTTGCTGCCAGAAGGGTTGTTGTTGAATTGTGTGGGATTGTTTTGCTTCCACCTCCAATTCTGTTGTTCAATCGGGTCCTTGGAATAGGTTCGGCTGAAAGGAGGTTTTGGAAAGTAGGATGGTTCACTGTTGAGAGAGTTAACTTGCTCGGGCCCTTCATCCCTTTGCGCAAGCGGGCAATTCTCATACTCGTGCCCTTCGTCTCCACACATAACACAAGACTGTGGTTGCTGATTACCAAGCGCTTTGACACTCATCTTGTCAAAAGCCTTCTGCATGGCGTCAAACTTGGCGGTGAGAGCGGTGATCTGATCGAGCTCAAGTCGGCCTCCTCCAGTTGGTCGATTGCCCTCTCGGCCGGACCACTGTTGGTTAGTCGCCATATTGTCGATTAAGTTCATTGCTTCAGTAGCGTCTCGATCCATGAGAGCTCCACCTGCAACTGCATCTACAGAAGTACGAGTGGTATCAGTTAAACCAGCATAAAAAGACTGAATAAGTAACCACTCGGGAATACCATGATGTGGGCAAGAGTATTGTAATTCCCTAAACTTTCCCAGGCCTCATTCAGTGGTTCATCAGACCTTTGTTTGAAACTGGTCAGTTGGGTCCTAACCTTGGCAGTTCTTTTATGGGGGAAAAATCTGGTCAAAAACAGTTTGGACAATTCCCTCCAAGTGGTAATTGAATCCCTTGGTAATGACCCTAACCATTTCTTGGCTTTATCCCTAAGAGTAAAAGAAAATAAAGCAAGTCTAATATAATCAGCTGTTGCGCCATTAATTTTAATGGTGGCACAACATTCAAGGAAGGTCTGAACATGGGCATGCGGATCCTCATGATCCATGCCATGGAATGTGTTTTGTTGCACGATGTTGACAACGCCCGGATTGAAGTTGGGTTGGTTGCCGACAATCCTTGGTAATCGGATTGCTCCTCTAACATCTCCAGCTCTCGGGACATTGAACTCTCGCAACGTCCTTGGTGCATAGTTTGCTCCTTCGTCATCAGAGTATTGATCCTCGTTGGGTTGACCTTGTCCAGTACCCTCGTTGAGTAGATCTTGTTCAGCACCGTGGTTGTTCATTTTGCTTTGTTCTGGATCTGTCTGGCCTCTGTTGTTGGTTTGTACGGTCCGTATGAATTTGGTACGGGCCGTACGGAGAGGTGACAGATGTGGTGGCGCTGGAACAAATGTGTTGGAAGTTTGCCCCTTGCTTCTGAGATGGTAGTGGTTCTTGGGCAGTGATTCTTCCAGTATGTTCCTGCAAAGATGAAGTACGAAAAATTAAAATTAAAATCTAGAATCAAGCAAAAATAAGAAAAAGTATAGAATTTTAGTTGCCGTCCCCGGCAACGGCGCCAAAAACTTGATCGCACGAGAATATATGCTAAAAAGTTTCAGTATAGCAAGCTATACTTCTTAAACCTTTGTTATACTCTGTCAATTCAGATAGCAAGTGTACTATCCTGTCGTTGAGTATGCTCAGGTATCGATCCACAGGGACGGAATAAAAACACTGGACTTATCTTAAAATCACTTAAGATTCTAGAAGTGAGAGAAATTGGTTTGGTTTTAGTTCTAACAATTCTACTGATTAAAAGACAGTAAAAGATAATTAAAGTTGTTTTCAATTGATAAAAAGGAGTTTCCAGGGTTCAGATTTCATTTCTGTTCAGCCTCGAGGCATACGGCCCGTACAGATTCCCGTACGGTCCGTATGGGACCTCAAGTTGATGTTGCAGCTACTGTTTTCTGTGTTGATACTGTGTTTAGGGTTTCTTTTGACCAGATCTAGATACCTAACCTCAACTTTCGCATTTTGGCCTAATACCAGATTACCGGACTCAAATACTTCCCTCTTAGATGCGTTAAACCTCAACTTTCGCATTTTGGCCTAATTTATCTAAGTTACTTGTTAGTTTACTAAAAGTATCCAAGGACTTTCGCCTCAAGGAAAGTTTCGCCTTTCGGGTACTCCTTGGTTTAACCCTACTTCATATACTTTATTCGGTTGGAATGAATTTCATAGACTTGGCTCCTAACACTTAGATGTGCGCATTCATCTAACGGGATGACTAATCAGATTCAAGCAAGCACAAATAGAGCAATAAAAATACTACACAACAAAGTAAAAACAAAGCGTTCAACACAAAATCCAAGTAGCATACAAGCAAAACAAAACTAGAAACTACATCTTACCCCTAGAAACAAAGTAAATTAGCTACTCATGTTCATGAGATAGCACAAATAACAAGAAATAAGAGAGTTCATGATAAAACAGTGGAAAAATCCGAAGATCCGTTCAAAACTCGCGTTCTTCCCTTCTCTCCTTCTTTTCCTCTTGTCCAAGTAACCTAGTAAGAATGAATGATTTGATCCCCCTGGAAAGTTCTTTTGATTTGCTATTAATTCCCTTTCCTGCTGTGGAATATCTCCTTTAATGCCCCAGATCACGCCTCCAGGGGTTTCCTTTTCGGCTCCTCAAATCGTGCTCAATTCAGATTCCAGCTGGATTTTCCGAATCAGCGTTGTACGGCCCGTACAGGATCCCGTACGGCCCGTATGCCTGGGCTTTGACTTGGAGACTTTGTGCCTCTGTTGTGGATCCTTCTGTGTGGTTGGGCAGTTCTTGTACGGCCTGTACAGAATATCATACGGGCCGTATGAAAAGTTGTCAGAACCAGTTTTTCGCTCTTTTTCCTGCAAAATACCAAACAAAGCATAGCAGTACCACATTTCATCGAAATATAAGTAAAAAGTCCACATTCATAGGCTTTAAAGCACAGGTTTCATTGTAAATTAGGGCCATAATTTAGATATAATATGGAGACATCATTATACAATTAATGTAAAGCACAACAATAAAAATAATAATAATTACCTCTTTTGCAATCACATCACTTGAGATTAGAAAAGACCCGAAAAATAAAAATAAAGGTAACAATTAGATGAAAAAACATTTTTCAATAAAAAATACAAAAATAAAATGTGTTTTTAAAAGTATAATAATGAGAAAATTAGATAAAGCTAATACCGTGATAGTTGATCGGCCGGATGATTAAGTAACTTGAGCGAGATGTCCTCAAGACTATAAAATAATATACAAACACCATTAATTAATTTTTGAAACAATAAAAAAAAATTAAAAACTGACACAATTGAGAGGCTCGGCTTTGACAGAAAGAGACGGAGATAGAGAGAGAGACACACACAGAGGACTGAGGATTTGAGAGGGAGAGACGGAGACGCAGAAAGAGACGCTAAGTTAAAAATGAAAGGCGCGAAATAAAAATAAGAACCCTAAGCAGATTATATAGGGAGTTATCAGGATCGGTTGTTAATAAAAAACCGATCCTGATAGTTCAACTATTAGAATCAGTTGTTCTAAACAACTGATCCTGATACTATCAGGATAAGTATCAGGATTGATTGTTAATAAAAAAACCCGATCCTGATAGTTCAACTATTAAGATCAGTTGTTCTAAACAACTGATCCTGATACTATCAGGATAGGTTGTTAATAAAAAACTAATCCTAATACATTTTTTTTAAGTTGGTTCTGCAAAAAAAAAATATATATATATATATTAGGGTCGGTTTTTTATTAACAACCGATCCTGATACTTTTTTTTTTTTAAAGTTGGTTCTGCAAAAAAAAAAGTATTAGGATCGGTTGTTTCAAATAACCAATCCTAATAGTACTATTAGGATCGATTTTTTATTAACAACCGATCCTAATACTTTTTTTTTAATAAAATATATTGAAGAATTGATAAAAATAAAAATGTCAGAAAATCTAGTGTAACTTAATATTTGCATTGAACATCTTCGTGAGAGACAAATACCTGCTTAATATATATTTTTTAGAGAGGAGGGTTCCAATGCCTTATCTTTTTCATATCTCATCATACCTCATATTTTATATTTTTATTTTCAAAGTTCAAATTGTCGATCGGAACCATTCAACATAATATTTGTACTAAAATATGCATGGAGATAAAATTTTATATTTTTTTGAAATTTTTTTACTAATTTTTAAGATAGGTACAAAATCACTGTTTTTGAACCATTCAAAAAACAGTGATTTTCTACCCATCTTAAAAAATAGTAAAAGAATTTCAAAATTATAAAATTTCATCCCTAACCATATTTTAGTATATATATCATGTTGAACGGTTCGGAATGACAAGTTGGACTTTGAAAATGAAGATATAAAATATGAGGTATGATGAAATATGAAAGGCGCATTGGAAGTTTGGAACCCTTCTCATTTTTAGACTAGAACTAGGGGGTTCTTGGTGAACTTAAGTCTAAAACCCGTCAAATTGGCTTCAAATTACGAATCTGGACCGTTGAGACTCGCCTATCTTATGAGCGATGAGTATACATTTAAAAATTTTAAACATTTGAATTATTTTAGTATAAAGTCAAGTGGTCAAAAATTAGAAGTTTAATTAATTAATTTTGATGCATTCATTTTTTGAACATTTTTTGACCGCTTGACTTTATAGTAAATTAATTCGAATGTTTAAAGTTTTTACATGTAGACGCATCACTCATAAGGTAAGCGGATTTGAACGGTTCAGATTCATCATTTGAAATCGATTTGACGAATTTTAGACTTGAATTCACCAAGTGACTTGATGAACTTAAGAACACCCTAGTTCTACTCATTTTTTGTATATTATTTTATGTTTTACAATATTCTAAAACCTAAAATTCAAATATTCTAATTTAAGTGCATATATACTTCATTATCTCTGTTATTCAAATTTGAGAAATTCAACTCCAATTATGTGGCTCATTAGTTTAATTTAGATTTCTCTTAAATTATAGAGGCCAAAAAATATTAACGGAGTTGTTAATTTGATCAGCCAGAAGCATCCCAACTTAATAAAAAAATTTAAATAATATGCTTATTTCCCATTTTTCAGAACAACAAACAGATATAAAGAAGCATGGAAAGATGTAACAAAAATAAATAATAAGTTTAAACAACCATCTTGATAATAATGAATTATTAAAATTTCTCATTTATCCTGATAACACTTGATAAGTTTGATAGTCTTTTGTGTATTTTATTACTTAAATTAATTATATGATTAATTAGACTTTATAGTTGTCGTTCTTATAAAAAAAAAATAATGCTTGATTGAGATGTTTGTACTTGCAATATTTTTTTTATTTCTGCAAACAAAAAGTTTGTATATATTAACAAGAATGTGTTTCATGACCTCATTAATTTTCATCATGGTATGATGATGAAACTATCAAAATTAGACCATTTGGAGACTTCATCTCCTCAAGAAACTTCTGTAACATAGGTATGTGATTTTTATTTCTTTTTAAATATGTTACGAACTATTTCTTTGCTTGTGAGATACAGAATTTGAACCAACTTGTCACACAAAACATTCAATGCTAAACGAATTAGCAGCAAACAGTTGATATGTGCTATTTAGAATCTTATTGCCTTATTGGCAATTCAATCATGCATATATTTATTTTTAAATAATCAATGTTCATGTACCCTCATTTTATAATAGAAATTTCATAATTTATTTTGACTATGTATTCAATTAAGCAAGTAGGAAATTTTTACTTTATTTTTAAGATTAATTAATGATTTTAGAAAATTATAAGTACGAAATTTCAAACTTTTTTATTTGAAATTAATAGTACTACTAAAATCAGATGTTTGAAATAACCGATCCTAAATTTTTTTTTTTTTACAGAACCAACTTTAAAAAATAAAAATAAAGCATTAGGATCGATTTTTTAATAACAACAGATCCTAATACTTTTTTTTTTTTGCAGAACCAACTTAAAAAAAAAAGGTATTAGGATCGGTTGTTAATAAAAAATCTATCCTAATACTTTTTATTTTTTTTAAAGTTGGTTCTGCAAAAAAAAAAAAAATTAGAATCGGTTTTTTATTAACAGCCGATCCTGATAGTATAAGAATCAGTTGTTTAGAACAACTGATCCTAATAGTTGAACTATCATGATCGGTTCCTTTTAAAAACCGATCCTGATAGTATCAGGATCGGTTTTTATAAACAACTGATCCTGATAGTTCAACTATCATGATCAGTTGTTTAGAGAAACTGATCCTGGTAGTATCAGGATTGGTTTTTATAAACAACCGATTCTAATAGTGAAACTATCAGGATGAGTTGTTTAAAAAACCTGATCTGATTAACTATTGGGATCGGTTTTGTTCAGAGAACCGATCCAGATAGATACTAGTATCGGTTGTTTCATATAGCCGATCCAGATAGACCAATCCTGATTTCTGTTTTTCCACTAGTGTAGATGCTTCTTATAGTGTCTAGATTATTGTGTATCTTGTATATTCTAGATAATTGTAAAGGATCAAAGTATGTGTCGGTAATAGAAGTATATGTATTATCTAGCTAGAATGTTCACTACTGACATATGGTATTATAAATAGGATATGTAGAACTTGTGAAAATTAAGAGAAACATAGAATCAGATAGCATATTGAAGCGGGAGTTATCAGAGCCTTGTAAATCTTGTATAGTCAATTAAATAAAATAAATTATTATATAAACTCCTCTCCTATACCATCGACAATCCGATTGCAATTTCCAACACAATATACATATACAATTGTACACTATCCATTCCAGTTGTGTGCCTTACGGGTTGCTAATGTGAGCAGCAAACCGGTTTTGATAATAATTTGTGGCTATTAATAATTATCTTCAATTGAACAAGGGAATCAGCACAGAAATTCATCTTTTGGCAGATTCGTTATTGTTTTTGCAATTATGTGATGTAAGTGTAACTTTAGTACTTCTTAGGATTTGACCAGAAGAAAATAAGTGACATATTCATCATAAGATACAGACAGGAGCTGAGCAAGATGCACATGCCAAATCTTTTTTCTTATTTTTGTTATTTTGTGATCCTTTTCTTTTATAATAGGGGAAGTTATTTTTTTATCTTTTACGCCTTATTGAAAATATTAGTTGATTTTAAATCTCTTAATCTTCAGGTTAGTAAAGAAGGTCACGGTAATGTTACAATTTTGCCTTTACTTGACAAAATTGCAGTGTTAGCCTATTATTCAGGAATTGAAGATACCATCGATCCTTCGGTTTGTCGTGGCACATGTTAGCTTATTTCTAAACCTTATCAGAGTGGCTAGTAAACATACTAATCGGCTGGTTAGTCTCTTCCGATTGAACAATAGCATAGGTGGGGCCTGTTGGAGAGTTTAGCAACCTCCTTAGATTGAGCCCAAAATGGAGGCATCCGTTGCGTAATCAAGCAAATTTGATGATGAGAGCAATTCAAAAGGTTAAAAACTTTCTATTGAATTTATACAATTTGATCAAGTTAGATTTTTTTAGAAAATAAGATAGGAGTCAAGCCCCTAATCTTATATTTTATTGATAAATTAAATATAAGATATAATGAAAAGAGTCAAAAAGTAAGAAATTGCTCAATGAGTATTGAGCAAATATAAAATAAAAATTACATCTCTTGTACCATTTGACCAACCAACTGAAAAATAAAGCAAAATTTATCTCTAAATATTCGATTGCATCGCTCTCTCCATAATATAAAGATGGCAATCATGAAGACTCTTCTCAACTGCATAGGGTACTTATTTTGAAGAATAGCACACAATGGTGTGGCATTTATCATTTCACCATATCTATGTGAGAGCAATGATAAAATCACGGTTTGTAAGAATTGGTAGAGAGATAAGGAGAAGGGGCATTCATTAAATAAGTGTAACACCGTCTCTACACTTTGGTTGTAGAGATAGCAGATACTTGGAAGGGATCACCCTTGTTTCACCAAGTTGTTGGTTGCTAGAATTTTATTTTGAATTGCTACCCAAGCAATTAAAGATTTTGCATCCTAGGTGGTATTCTCACTTTCCAAATATTTTTTATCTCTGTGCATGTGCAAACTCCTTTCTGAATGAAGTTGTAAAGAGAATGAGAAGTAAATAATTCATTGGAATTTAGATTCCAAGTAATCATGTCAGCTAATAAGTTAAGAACAAGAGTCCCATGAGAAAAAAGATGTAACAGAGAATTTTGCTCTTGCTCGACTTCATGTGACAAATTCGGCCTTATATTAAGATATCAATTATCTTGAGAGAGAGTTTGTTGTAGGGTCGCATCTTGGCAGAGTGAGAAAGAGTAGAAATTAGGATATGAGTGTTTCAAAATACCATGTCCCCAATTGTGATGCCAGAACAAAATTACATGGTCATATCCAGGATGAAAGGTAACATTTGAAAGGAATACTGTTAGAATGCGCCTCAATCCTCGCATGAATGGTGTTGTTTGCAAAAGACTGCCATCAGTGAGGGAAGTACTAGTAGACAAAAATGCTTGTTTCCATAGGTGACGGTTGGTTGGAACCATTGCCACAACCACTTAGCTTGCAACGAAAGATTTACGGTCTTTAAATCTCTAATGCCCAATCCTCCAACTTTCTTTGGTCTACATATGAGCTCCCAATTAGCTAGATTAAATTTCCCGGTTCTTTGAGCTGAGCCGTGCCAAAAGAAAGTTCTGCGTATTTTGTCCATCTCAACAATTACCCATGAAGGTAGCATGAATGCTGACATGAAGAAAATTGGAATTGCAGACAAAGTAGAGTTCAATAAGACCAAGCGACCCGCCAGTGATAACAAATTTGCTTGCCAACCGGATAATTTTTTTGCCATATTCTGAATAAGTGGGAGATAGTGTGTTTTAGAAAGGTTCTTATATATCAGACAAAGGCAATCCCAAATAAGTCAGGGGAAATGTACCAGCTTTGCACTGCATAAAATGAGCCCAAGACTGAGTTTGATTGGTTGTCATACACTAGTGGAAAAACAGGAATCAGGATCGGCCTATCTGGATCGGTTATATGAAACAACCGATACTAATATCTATCTGGATCGGTTCTTTGAACAAAATCGATCCTAATGGTCTATCAGGATCGGTTTTTATAAACAACTGATCCTCATAGTTGAACTATTAGGATCAGTTTTTCTAAACAACTGATCCTGATACTATCAGGATCGGTTTTTATAAACAACTGATCCTGATAGTTCAACTATCAGGATCAGTTGCTTCTAAACAACTGATCCTGATAGTGAATAGATTAATTTTTTTTTAAAAGTAATAGATTTTTTTTAAGAAACTAGAAAGATATAATTTTTTTTTATTCCATAGAATAAACATATGAGTTATATATACAAAATTGCCCGAATCTAGCACATACCATTGTTTACAAATCTAATCAGATCATAACATTAATAAACGCATAAGGCGAAGGTGAAATGGCCAAGCGGAGAAAGACTAACGAAGGAGGAAAAACTTTAAATCCTCTGTCTTCTCAGAATAAAATCAAGGGAGAAAAGACTTTGAATTATCCATCTCAGAGTAAAACCAAGGGTGGAAAGACTTTGAACCCTACATCTCCTCAAAATGAGATTAGAGAAGAAAGAGATATAGCCACAATCCATACCGACTTTCTGAAGTGCTCAATTTGCTTCAATCCCATGTACTGTCCGTTTAATCAAGTAATTACTTTTTTAATATTATTCTCTGGAAATTTAAATCTTCCTTCTTTCAGTTTGCCAAAAGCTCCATCGAATTTCAAGTTTATTTGGATTATGGCAGAATTTTTTATTTGATATAAGGATTAGGCCCGAATTTTTTATCTAATATAATTTATTAAAATAATTTAAAAAATAATTTGTAAGATAATTTAAGAAATAATTATTTTTAGTATCAATTTCTAAGAAATAATTCTTTTTAGTATCAATTTTTAAGAAATATTTTTTTTTCAAAGATTTTTGGTTATTTTTTAAGAAATATACTTTTAGGATCGGTTGTCTATAAACAACCGATCCTGACAGTCTACTATCAGGATCGGTTTTTTATAAACAACCGATCCTAATAGTGCATATGAAAAGTTAATTCAGTCCCAATATTGTCAGAATCTCGTTTCTCTTCCTCTATCGCCTCTCTTAATTAGCGCAGCAGCTATTTCGCCCTAAATTATTACTTCAGCTATCTCACCTCTCTTTTCTGAGGTACATTTGATCATCTCTTTTCTCAAGTTTGTTATTACTAGTAGAGCACCATTTTTTGGCTTTATAATTAATTCGGTTCAAACCCTAAATCCTAAATCCTATATATATATGAGAAGTGAGTTATGATCCGGCCCGCTCAAAATCTAAACCTTATAGCCTTGATTCAGCTCTTTTGTTAGTTCCACAAGCTTTTAATTATAAGTTTGAATACCTAGCATCTTTTCATTTCCAGTTTTTTTTTATATGTGGAGACTTGGATGCACATGCATATATATATATAAGCATATATGCTATATATGAGGTAATATATGAGCTACATATGAGTTATTCTTTATATGTAGAGATTTTCTTTATAAGTTTGAATATCTCTTCTTATTTCAGGATTAATTTTTGTATGCACACGCTTTTGAGTTTGCTATATATATGCTATATGAGCATTTTTGTTATTTCAAGTTGTAGGATATATAACATGCATGTTATGTACATCTCTTAATTAGGTTCCGATCGATGGTTTAATTTTGTAGATTGGCTATTATTGAGATATTTGGTGCAGCGATATATTTTCATCTCACTCGATCCGTCATCCAAAGAAGTTGTAAGTACAACCTAGAAGTTTCATGTTTAATTATTTTTGTGCATTAATTAATGTGTTTTTTTTTGTAAGAGATGTATTTATATTTGCTAGCTAGTATGTAGCTAGAGTACTGTCTTATGAGCCACAACCGCATTATTAATGCCTTCAGGTCATGATACCCGTTCAAAATTAATCCATTAGGGATTAATTTTGAATAGTCCCCGTTTTGGGACTGCTCTCTGAATACTTTGTCTCATTTAGGATGTGGCTTCGGGAAAACTAAGTGGAAATGCTGCCGAAATTTTCTTAAATGCTAAAACACGACTAACATGTGGCCACTACTGAGACAAAGTATTCAGAGAGTGGGATAGGATGGTAACCCGACCCCATGTAAGCCATATTGTGAACAGAACTAAGCTCTCCAACCTTGTTCTTAATTAATTGTGTTTTATTATAATTGCAGATGGGCCGCAGTTGGATGTACGAAGTATCACGTCTATCTGATGAATATATGACAGGTGTCGAGGAATTTATCAGAGTTGCTACGGAAGATATGGCGAATAAGGGGAGTGCACTGATGTCGTGTCCTTGCCGTGATTGTAACAATGATCAAAAATTCTCCAACTCGAACCAAGTGAGGAACCATTTAATCCGTCGTGGATTCAAGCAAGGATATAAGTGTTGGTTATGGCACGGTGAGAGTTTGCCAACCGACATAGGTACTGGTACTGAGCATCAGAAATACCATACCGGTAGAAATGACGGGAATGATCTACGGGGATTGGAAACCGATGTAGGTGCTCGCACTGAGGATCAGGAATACCATACCGAAGAAAATGATGATATGGTGGTAGATAGATGTGATAATTTTGATCAAATGTTACGTGATTTAGAAGAGGATTTTGATAATGATAAGCAGTATTGTTTATTTGAGAATTTGTGTGAGGATTCTAATAAGGAATTGTATCCTGGTTGTTCTAAATTTTTAAAATTGAAAGGTGTATTAAAATTGTATAACCTTAAAGCATCTAACGGTTGGAGTGATAGAAGTTTTACTGAGTTATTACAAACTTTAAAAGAAATACTTCCGGATGGAAACGAGATACCACCAAATGTTTATGAAGCGAAGAAAATATTGTGCCCAATGGATTTAGAAGTTCAAAGAGTACATGCATGTCCAAATGATTGTATATTATATCGATCCGAGTATAAAGATCTTCATGAGTGTCCAAAATGTGGTGTATCACGTTACAAACCAAAGCAGTTAACCGGCGATAAAAGTGATTACAAACCGAATAAAGGGCCTCCGGCAAAAGCATTGTGGTACCTCCCCGTGAAACCGAGATTGAAACGTTTGTTCTCAAATGCTAAAGATGCAAAATTAGTGCGTTGGCATGCAGATAACCGAAAAAAAGATGGGAAATTACGGCACCCCGCTGATTCTCCTCAGTGGAGAAATATTGACAGAGAGTTCCCCGAATTCGGATGTGACCCTAGAAATCTTAAGCTTGGGCTGAGTGCAGATGGAATAAATCCGCACAGTAGCATGAGCAGCAAGCACAGCAGTTGGCCGGTTTTATTGTGCATTTATAATCTTCCGCCTTGGTTATGTATGAAACGCAAATACATCATGTTGACCTTGCTCATATCAAGACCCAAACAGCCCAGGAACGACATAGATGTGTATCTAGCGCCATTGATCGATGATTTAAAAGAATTATGGCAACCCGGAGTGCAGATATTTGATGCATACAGCAAGGAGAAATTCACTTTACGGGCCATGATTTTCTGCACCATTAATGATTTTCCGACTTATGGAAATTTGTCGGGTTACAGTGTCAAAGGAGAGAAAGCATGCCCTGTTTGCCTAGACGATACAGTCGATGTGTGGCTACCTAATTCCTCTAAAAATGTGTACATGGGTCATCGTAGATTTCTTCCTGCCAACCATGCACACCGAAAGAGAAAGAAAGAATTCAATGGAAAGACCGAGAATACCAGAGTAAATTATCCGTTGACCGGTAAAGCTGTTTATTCACGAGTGAAGGATATCAAAGTTCAATTTGGGAAATTTAAAAAAAAGGTGGTGAGAAAGAAAGGGGCACCGAAAATTAGTTGGAAAAAGAGGTCAATATTCTGGGATTTACCATACTGGCAGCACTTAGATGTTCGACACTGTCTCGATGTGATGCATGTGGTTAAAAATGTGTGTGATAGCCTAGTTGGAACACTATTGAATATTCCGGGTAAGACTAAGGATGGTATCAATGCTCGGAAAGACATGCAATTCCTGAACATACGGTCGGATCTACAACCAGCAGAGAAGGAAAGAGAAAATGGGAAATTTTGTACGTATCTAAAACCTGCAATGCATACGCTGTCGAAAGCAGAGAAAAAAAGCTTATTGGAATGCCTTCACGGTGTCAAAGTTCCATCTGGATATTCTTCGAATATTAAAAACTTAGTTTCACTGGAAGATTTAAAATTGACAGGAATGAAGTCTCATGACTGTCATGTTTTAATGACACAGCTTCTTCCTGTTGCAATTCGGGGCATATTGCCAAAGTGTGTTAGGCAGACCATCACGAAGCTTTGTTTTTTCTTTAATGCCATATGTTGCAAAGTAAGTGATCCCGATATGCTAGATGCTCTGCAGAAGGAGGTTGTTGTCACTCTTTGTCATCTTGAAATGTATTTTTCGCCGTCTTTTTTTGATATCATGGTTCATTTAATTGTTCACCTAATTAGAGAAATTAAGATGTGCGGACCTGTTTTCTTGCGGTACATGTATCCGTTCGAGAGATACATGGGATTGTTAAAGGCATATGTCAGGAATCGATATCGGCCTGAGGGAAGCATCGTAAAAGCTTATGCTGCCGAAGAGGTTATTGAGTTTTGTACTAATTATATGGATGATGTCAAAGCTATAGGCATTCCTAAATCTCGGCACGAGGGTCGACTTCATGGGGTAGGCACAATCGGTGCGAAATTAATCGAGCCCGATAGTACAATGATGTCACTAGCACATTTTCATGTTTTGCAACACCTCACTGACGTTCATCCTTTTTGGGATGAGCATATGACTCTCTTGCGGCAACAGAATCCTAAGAAAACCGACAAGTGGTTAATCAGCGAACACAATAAAAAGTTTGAAGGATGGTTTACACGGAGAGTCGTGCAAGCTCCAGAGGGAGAAAATATTATAGAAACTGTGAAATTATTGGCTCTTGGTCCAGTCCACGTCGTGAGGACCTTCCAAGGATATGACATCAACGGGTACACATTTTACACAAGAAATCAAGATTCAAAGAGTACCGTGCAAAACAGTGGAGTGACGTTAGTAGCCGTTTCGAGTGATTTGTCAGATCCTAAAGGTGCCGGACCATCGCATGCATCAATGTCATATTACGGGTTTGTTGAAGAAATTTGGGAGGTAGATTATAGAAAATTTAACATTCCGTTATTTATGTGTAAATGGGTCGATAACCGTAGGGGGGTTAAAGTCGACGAAGATGGTTTTATTCTAGTGGATTTCAGTAAGGCTGGATACAAGGACGATCCATTTATACTTGCAAGACAAGCCACGCAAGTGTTCTATGTTACTGATCCGGCCGATCGTTCAAGACATGTTGTCCTCTCTGGTAAAAGACGTATCATCGGGATTGATAATGTGGAAGACGAAGAAGCGTACGATCATTTTGATGAGATACCACCGTTTTCCATTGGCATGACATCTTTACCAACCGGTGAGGATAACAAGACAAGTCACACGCGCAACGATCACAATGAAGGAGAATGGATTGAAGTTCCCACTGGCAATAATCCCTAAATTTTTGTTGGTATGTCAAAATATAAAAATATAAAAAATGTGATTTATTATTATTTCATATCGTTGACTTAAGAAATTTTTCTTTTTTCAGGATGCATTGAAACACTAGACAATGAAAAGCATGCATGCAAGTTATATATTCTGCAATGTTTCTTGTAACTTATTTATTTTCATGTTATATGTAAATTTATTAGCTTATTTTTTAATTTTTTAATTTTTAATGTTACTATTTAGTATATACGTATCATCTGGTAAAATATAACACATATACATTCTGACTTTCATTTTTAAAAGAAGTATACATGTACACACAAAAATATAAACCACACATATAGGGAAGAACACCATCTGGATCGGTTCTGGAGGTAGGAACCGATCCAGATGGTGTTTTCCCTATATTTGTGGTTTATATTTTTGTGCATTAATAAATTACTTCTTAAAAATTCTAGAAATTTTTTTTAAAATAAATTATTATAATGAGAAATGTTAAAGAACATTACTCTCTAAAAATTATTTCTAAAAAAATGCTTTTCTTCATAAATTATCTAGTTAAATGTAAGCTACAAATATTTGTCATATCAAATAAGATTTCAGGAGAAAGTACTACAATCATGGATGCCGTGCATGGGAGGCCTGGACATAAAAGAAACATGAAATTTATTTAGTTTTGAAATTTTCAAACCACTAAAAATAATAATCAAATAAGTTTTAAAATGTAATTTATATATCAAAATATGATAACTTATTTAAAAAAAATATATTTAAAAAATCATTTATATATCAAAATATGATAACTTATACATATAATATCATAACATATACATTATTTATAAATTATATAAGTTATTTGTAAATTATTTTAAAAAATAACATTCTAAATATCTGATAACTTATACATATTTATTATCATATTTAAATTTAATAGAGTATCAAGATCGGTTCTCACTACAGAACCGATCCTGATGCCTATCTGGATCGGTTCCTTACTAAAGAACCGATCCAGATAGGCATCAGGATCGGTTCTGTAGTGAGAACCGATCTTGATACTCTATTGGGGGCACCGTTTTATTTTTAAATTTAAAAAAAAATTAAAAACGTATCAAGATCGGTTCTCACTACAGAACCGATCCTGATGCCTATCTGGATCGGTTTCGTACTAAAGAACCGATCCAGATAGGCATCAGGATCGGTTCTGTAGTGAGAACCGATCTTGATACTCTTTTGGGGGCATCGTATTATTTTTAAATTTTAAAAAGAATTAAAAAAGTATCAAGATCGGTTCTCACTACAGAACCGATCCTGATGCCTATCTGGATCGGTTTCTTACTAAAGAACCGATCCAGATAGGCATCAGGATCGGTTCTGTAGTGAGAACCGATCTTGATACTCTATTGGGGGCACCGTTTTATTTTTAAATTTAAAAAAGAATTAAAAACGTATCAAGATCGGTTCTCACTACAGAACCGATCCTGATACCTATCTGGATCGGTTTCTTACTAAAGAACCGATCCAGATAGGCATCAGGATCGGTTCTGTAGTGAGAACCGATCTTGATACTCTATTAGGGCGCCGGTTCACTTAGCCAAAATTTGGAAAAAATTTGAAAACCGTGGCTTCCCTTCCTCTTCTCCTCAAAACCGTGGCCTCTCCTCTCTTCCTCTTCTCCTCAAGCACTTAGCCAAAAATTTCACAAGTTTCAAAACCCTAGCTCCGCCGTGGCCTCACAAGTTTCAAAACCGTGGCCTCTCTTCCTCTAGCTCCACCGTGCGTCTCTCTTCCTCTCCTTCTCAAAACCCTAGTCCGTCGGCTCGTTCCACCCCGCCGTGCGTCTCTCTTCCACCCCACCGTCGGCTCGTTGGCTCCGCCTCCCTCTCCTTCTCAAACTCGGGTAAGTCCTGTCACACCCCGCGGCCCCACGAGGCGTGACGGGTGCCTCCTGCCGTAGACATACGGTTGCCCGTATGCCTACAAGGCAAGTACGATATAAAAGAAAGTAAAACACAACCAAACAAACAAACAAATAACTAAGAAAAACAGTTCATAAATCCCAACTGGTCAGGTAATATCATACAAAATCCGTATCTCGATGGATACGTATCACCAAATGACATAGAGAACACATATATATATACAATCAAAACATAAATCTATACATGTCTCTAGTCACAATACCAGACAGCTAAGCAGCGGTGAAAACCAGGCCTACCGACCTCGTGTCTCTCTCGGATCCGCCGAACCGGTACCTGAAAAATTAACCCAAAAGAGGGGATGAGAATTGAATTCTCAGTGCGATAAATTGCCACAAATCGTCCCTGGACTTGCAATCAAAGATTATATTCAAAAAGTAAACACAAATAAAGCTCAAATCAGTTTATAATCATATATAAACATAAATGCACAAACCCGACAACATTTATCCAAATGAAATCACAATTCAGGAATTGCCAAGATGAAATTCAAGCACACAATATTTGGTTTAACTCGATTTCAGAATATCTGGTAGTAACTACAGATGTTCCACCAAACTGGACCCCAATTCGTTCCCATTCATCTGTAGGGTTACAGACACCTACAGACGGCTGTACCAGGTAAAACCTTTTCTCATGACACTCATCTGTAGTTACAGGCTTAACTGTTTAATTAAAAGTCTGGTTCCAATTCATATCCGGAAAATCCATATAAATCCAATTGAACATCCAAACGCATACCCCCTGGGTAATGCCTCCGATACACAGTCACCCATAACCAAAATCATAATACAAAGTCACTTACCCCTCGTCCCAACCGGTACTGGGAACTGCCGAGGGCCAGACGATCTAAAGCTTTAGAACACTGAGCGTCAAACGTCCATGCATTAGACTTTGACAAATCTGGATTCACCCCCTGGGTGACGTCATCACGGTGGATGACCATAATACCATATCCACCAACCGATGGTGATATAAAGCACGGTGACTTTAATTCCAAAATCAGATCATTCAGATCAACACAAATAATAACCATACCAGCATGCAAATCAATCAGATGAAAACAATTCGAGTTTCACTTTATTTGGGCAATGCAATGCACATGAATCAAAACACAGTTTAATTACATGAATCAAAACACAGTTTAATTTCTGAATATAAAATATCAGACAAGTCCAGAAACCCCGCACCTGAGTAATAGCACGCTCGACTAAGGCTCAGGCGTCTCGAACGACCCAGAAATCCTTTGCCTCGTATGATTACCACCTATTTTACACGTTAAATTCGATTAACGCGTTCGATTAATATCTGATAATTAACACCATTACCAAACCCTAATTCGAATTCCAATTCAATCGGTAGTTCTGAATAAACAACATGAATCGATATGTTTTACGAAGTTATAACTCGATTAATTTCCGAATTTCTCGAATTTCACACACAAAATACCACAATTCATTTCCATTACGACCGAACCCCAAAACCCTAGTTTAATTCCAAATTCCACAAGCAAATCAATCCGATTATCGAGTTATAACGTTTCAAATCAAATTCGACTTCGAATTTCACCAAAATATAACAAATCAAATAAAATTAGGGTTTCCAAGAGAAAAGGAAGATAAATCGTATCAACTATCACAAATTAACAACTAATTGAGTTAGAACTCGATTATGAAACCCTAATCACAAATTTCAACCGAAATCATAACAAATCGAATAACTCGAATAAATTAGGGTTTTTCAAGAAATTACCAGGGAGAAATATATACCAAATTGAAGCTTTCTAATCGATCAAGGATCGTCAATTCAACTCGAATCTCGATTTTCCGGTCAGTTCGATCAGTTTCCGCGTTCAATTTCTCTCTCTCTCTCTCTTTCCCTTTTTGCTTCGGCTCTAACCTAGCTTTCCCGAATTTCCTTTCAATTTTACGGTGAAATGAAAGAAGAAGAAAGATATTTTGTTTTAATAATTGGAATTTTGCAAATATACCCCTCCATTTTCATAATATTACCAAACTTTGATAATTTCACAATTAAGCCCTTATGTAAATGTTTAATTTCACAAATAAGCCCTTATGTAAAGTTTTATTTCAGTAGAATGATAATAAGAAGAAAGGTTTTAATTAATATTTAGAAATTTGCAAAATAACCCTCAAAAATAGCAAAAATACACACCAGTGCGGATCACTCATCCGCACTGCGGATCTATCCAGCCGCACTTACTACGCAAATAGCAAACATACCCCAGTGCGGACCGATCATCCACACTGCGGATCCGTCCAGCCGCACTCACGGCGCAGAAAAAATGTCCGAGCCTAGTGCGGACGCACTGAGGCCAGTGCGGATGCTCCCATCCGCATTCAGTACTTAGCGAAATTTTCAGAAGAGTACAGAACTCACCCGCAGTGCGGTTGCCCATCCGCACTTCCATCCGCACCCAGAGGAAATTGCAGCCGTTTATTAAGGAACTTGTCCCAGTGCGGGTGAAGCCACCCGCAGTGCGGGTCATCCATCCGCACTGGACCGTTTTTCTATATTTATAATTAAATTCTTGACGCCTTAACTCAATTAGTCAGTATAAAAATATTTCCTTACGTTATCATAATGTCACATTTCCCCTCTCCCTCTCCCTTTAACAAAATCAATTTAGTAGGAATTGTTTAGAAATTTTGAAAAATTCGGATTAGAAATTATTGTTAGAAATAATTATAAATTGTTGCTAATTCGGTTTATTAGAAATTATTACTAATTTGGTTTATTAGAAATTCGGCTTACAAACTCATAATGTTGCTAATTAGAAATTGTTGCTTATTACAACTTATTTAAAAAATTAGTACCAAGGCTTATTACAAATTGTTAGCAATCCTCTTATTTGCTTATTAGAAATTGCTTATTTGAAATTGTTAAACTTTGATTGTTCACCCTAGCTACTCAGGTATACTTGGTACCAAGGCATTGTGAGAATTTTATATGGTATTGCTCAAGTATTGGTAATTTAATTTATTTGGCATAGAGTTAACCCTAGTTGCTAATTCGGAATATTGTTAACCTTAGTTGCTTAATTGAGTTATAATCAAAATATTGTTAAACCTTTTTACTCAAATATGCCTATTTAATTGTTCCAAATGATATTGCTAATTTTATATGGTATCGCTCAAGTATTATCAAATTTTATTTGGCATTGAGTTAATCCTAATTGCTAATTCTTGCTTCAGATATGGAAGGTGATGGTGACATAGTCTCAGCTAAGAAGAAAAGAAGAGGGCCTAACAAAATTAAGGAGAAGTTCAACGAGAAAGACAAACAGCTGGAACTTTACAAATTTTACAGGCCGGTTGTTACTCGAGATACGACGAGTTTTGCAACGGAATTTGGGATATTGGTAAGAAGGAATGTTTCTCTAAGGTTCCAACGATGGAAAGATGTTCCAGATGAGAAAAAACAAAAAATATGGAAAATACTTAAGGTAAACAAATTTTGCTGCTAATTTCACAAGATTTCTTTTGATATTAACTAACTCTAAATTTTTTATTTCTATTTGTTTGTAAGGTGGACTGGGGCATAATCGACAACAAAGAGGTGCAGAAATATTATTATCAGAAAATGTCTACTTGTCACCGGGAGTGGCGAACCGAAATGACTAAAGTGTGGCGCAAGGGTGAGACGCCCAATTTTGGTAAGCTCCAGATTGAAGAACAAGACTGGGAAGAATTTTGCAAGTTCCGAGAGACGGAGAAATTTGCTGTATGATAGTTACTATGAACCACCTACCTTATGTATAATTAATTAAGAATTCAAATTTTTTTATAATTGAGACTAATTGTTTCTTTGTTCAAATTGTAGGATTCCAGCCAGACTGGAAAGGCGAATCAGGCCCACAACGAGTATCCGCATTTCTTAGGATCCAGAGGTTATACCGGTGAGGGTTTTCAGAGTAGACTCAGAGATGCTATGCAGACGATTGCAAACGAGAAAGCATCTAGTGATCCGTCTTCCCAAGGGTCAACTGGTACTGCATTGACACCAGAGGAGCTTATTGATTTGTCGGTTGAGCATAGGCACGTCACGTGGAAACTAGGAAGACAGAAGCTCTCAGAAGAGACCAATGAACGCTTTTATCCAGAAACATACTTACCGGTTATCACCAGGATTGTGAGTATTTAGATATTGTCATTTATTGAAACTTCAACTTTAATTTATTTTGTTATAACATTTATGTTGTCATTTCAGGAAGAACAAGAAGCGGCCTTTAAACAAGGCCAGTTGGCCGTCGTACGATACAATGATGTTCTGGGAAAATCTCTGCCAAATTGGGAACATCCCGGGAGGGTGAGAGGAGTGGGCGGTCTGCTTCCAATTACAACGGCATTTGGTAAGAGCTCGATAAGGAGGAAACACACTGGTACTTACTCGAGATCCGAAGAAGAATTTGATGCGAGAGTGGATCAAAGAGTGGAGGAGAGAGTAAGAGGAATGGAGCAGAGATTGCGGCAAGAAATGAAAGAAGAAATGAAAGATGAGCTTGCAATAATGCTTCAGCAGACCATGGGCCAACAAGAAAAGACGTATAGCCCAACAGTCGTTCAGAGCAGCTGTCAGTCAGTCAAACCATATGCAAATCTTTCCGAGTTTACTGAGGTAATGCAAATTCAGATTTGAATCAGTAGGCTTATGCTTTAATTTCATACATATTTAGATTTTATTCGAGTAAATACATGTATTTGTACAGGAGGCAGAAGTAAGCTGCAGACTCCAGGCGAATGTAGGTGGGAATACTCTTGTAGTGGCCGTAGGGACAATTCATGTTCCAGTTGTAAAAGGTGGAACAATTCACGGTTTGCCTATGCCGCCCGACCATGCAAGAGTAACGGTGGATGTTATTCGTGATGCAGACTTCATAGAACTCCCCTTACCTGTACCAAATGGCGAGCAGTTAACCCTTGCATCGGTCCTCGGCAGTTTCACTGCATGGCCGATGTCCATGATATTGACAGGTTCAGATGAGGTATATTATTATTAAGTTTTATGCCTTCTTAATTTGTATCTATATGATATAGTTATAGTTGATTTTGGATTTTATTTCAATTTATTATGAAATTTTGCAGGAATCACGCAAAGAGGTGCAAGTTTCTGGAGATCGAAAAACAACGAGTCACAGCAAGGTGTTTGATCATATCAATTTTGAAAAGCTGGGACGAACATCCAACCAGCTGCGTGATCGATTTTCAGAGCTAGATGGCAGTCCATTCAAAATCGATCCGCCACTTGATCTTTTCTGTTCAGCAGAGTCCATATACGTTTATGCAGATGATTATGCGGCCTTGCTTACACCACGGGAGTGGCTCACTGGACCAGTCATTCAGATATGGATGCTGTGAGTTTAATATTCGTAATAATTGCAGAATTCAGTACTTTTAATTCAAATTTCACAAACTTGAGAACACATGTATGCCTTCTTTTTTTTAGGCATTGGCACAAATTCATCAAGGAGGAATTTCCCGATGAGCAGATTGGTTTTATGGACCCCCAGCGAACAAATGCCACCATGCTGCATGATGACCGGGGAGGTGTTCTCCAATACATGAGGAAAGCACTCCAAGAGAATCGGGACAAGAGATTGATCTTCATACCTTACCATCAGATGTTAGTGTTATATATATATTATAATTTTATTATATTTCTTTCAATTTATATAAATTATAGAATATGACATGCTACAAACCTAATATGCAGAAATCATTGGATATTGACCGTGCTTATACCAAGAGATCGTTCCTTGTACGTGTACGATTCCGATAAGAAGAGCAAAAAAATGCTAATGATCACTGCTGCGGTCGAGGAGTAAGTGACTTTCTTAATTTTATGTTTGTTTAGAATTCTAATGATTTTATTATTATATTATTGTTTTAAATATCTCCCGTAAGTACTGATTGTTCAATTTGTTCATATTTCAACAGTGCCTTCGCCAGGGAAATGGGTACTTCTTTAACGATTTATAACGATTGCAAGGTAATAGTTTCTATTGAGATAGGATTATAAGGACCTAGATGCAAAAATTTGTGAATATCTAAACATATAAATCATTGGTATATATGCTCATTAACTTACATTTTATTTTTTACAAACTTGTTATATAGTGCCCACAACAACCAGCCGGCTGGGAATGTGCATATTATGTCCTGTTGCTCATGCAAGACATAATAAGCGAACAACTCGATTCTTTTCCGAACTTAAGGGTATATATGCATTTATATATTTTTCAAAAGTAATGATAATTTTTTGCTTCAAATATAATAAAATACAAAATTAATTGTCCATGCTCTTCTTTTTAAAAATGCAGGATATTCCCGCTAAACATAATGTACAATGCTTGAGAGATTTGCAGAAAATGTGGGTTAAAATTTTTTTACATGAGATTAGGCCGAGAATAACTACAACGTTGTAGGATGTGTGTAATTTTAATTTGTATTAACATGAATTTTTTGTAATAACTTAGGATGTGTATGATATTTAATTTAGGATGTGTATGTGATAGTTAATTTAGGATGTGTGACATTTCATTTCTGATTTGTGATAATTTAGCAAGAATTTTTGCCAGCAAAATATGGAAGCTGGTCATTTAATAAAAACATTTTTTTTTGATGCAATTTAACTATCTGGATCGGTTCCTAAGCTAAGAACTGATCCAGATAGTAATAATCTAAATTTAAAAAATTAAAATATAATTAAAAATAAACCCTAAACCCTATTAGGATCGATTCTATAATAGTGAACCGATCCAGATAGTTATTTTCTGAATTTTATAACGTTTTTAATATAAATTCAGAAAATAACTATCTGGATCGGTTTACTATTATGGAACCGATCCAGATAGTCAGTTATCTGGATCGGTTTACTATTATGGAACCGATCCAGATAGTCAGTTATCTGGATCGGTTTCTATGTTAGGAACCGATCCAGATAACTGACTATCTGGATCGGTTCTATAATAGTGAATCGATCCAGATAGTCAGTTATCTGGATCGGTTCCTAACATAGAAACCGATCCAGATAACTGAGTATCTGGATCGGTTCACTATTATAGAACCGATCCAGATACTCAGTTATCTGGATCGGTTTCTATATAAGGAACCGATCCAGATAGGTGATTATCTAGATCGGTTATTTAACCGATCCAGATTATGGTAGTATCTGTATCGCCTTTATCAGGATCGGTTGTATTCCGATACTAATATGCGTATATAACCGATCCTGATTCCATATTTTCCACTAGTGGTAGATGTTATAAGAAGTTCAGATTTTGCCTCATTGAGTTTGAGTCCTGAGATGTTATGAAAAACCATGAATGCAATCTTCAATTTTTGAAATTGCTGTTGTGTAGGTTGCAAGAAGAAAAGAGCATCATCAGCGTAGAGCAAGCACGGCTTCATCCCAGGAAATGGAAGCCTTAAATCTTGAATGGAAGTAAGTCGGCTGAACCAAGCGGCAAGGAAATCCAGAGCTAAGATAAATAAGTACGGAGATAATAGGTCTCCTTGTCTAACACTCTTCTTAAAAAAATCTTTTTATCTGCTAATCCATAGACAATGACTCGAGAGCATCCTTGTAACACTCCATGGTGAATGCAATTTAACCAAGTTTCAGAGAAGCCTTTAGCTCTCATGAGTTGGAGAAGAAATTGCCAACTTATCGTGTCAAATGCCTTGTGCAAATCGGCCTTGATCAAGTTAGTCGTTTGGACATCTGGATGACATGATTGAAGTTTCATAACATCACTCTACCAGTTTTATGTCATGATATATTGCTATTATTTAATGAATGTTGTGCTACAATATCCAATCTTACTGATTCGGGAATGATACCAGCTTATATAACTTTAAGAAATGAAAACAATCCGTCTAATCATCTATTTTTCAGAAGACATGCATGCGTAGTTTGATTGTGACCTATCAATATCTTTATAATGCAACTCATCATCATTTTTCCGTAATTAATATCTGTGAGGATAATTATGAAAATTCAAAATATGGATCAAGCCTGAGCCGAGAATGGATTTGGAGGCATAACCGCTTTTACACGGTATATGGTCGAATTATTTTTTATATCTTTCCTTTTCTCTTTTACTTTTAAAGGTTACAGTTAGTTCCATCTTGTCAATAGAGACAGTTATCTCTTATTCCACAGCCAAAATGGCTTAATTTTACCATGGCGATTTTTTTTAACTCCTGATGGCGATGGTGGACTCCTCCCCACTGATGCCCATGCCCCCACCACATCACCTGTTCCTTGATCACCCCCCCTCCAATTTGCCTTCTCCTAAGCCCTCTGTCCTAGTGGGAACGATACCGATCCTATTTCAAATTGGAATTGGTTCTATACCTATCTTCCATGCCTCCATTCCTTTAAGAAATTTATCTCTCTTACAAACGGTAAACTCATGTCCCTTATTTCTACAAGAAGCTGACTATCTACAAGTCAGCTATGCAAAAGTATCAAAGCCCCCTGCGTGTAATCTCCTTCCCTACTGCTCTGCTCTGCAGCCTAATCCCATGTTTTGGTCCACAGCTGCCCCTGGTGCTCCCAGTTCAGACTCGGTGTCTTCCTGTCTAGATTGTCAATCTGCATGATTCTCGGGGCTGATCCCACAAACTGCGCCGGCACTGGATCCTATGATTCTTTCTGGTTTAGTAAATTCCCATAAGGATGGCACCCTGGAAAAAGAGGCAAGTAATTATTTGTGCTATCTTACCTCTGCATTACAAGGAAAAATGTACCAGTCGGGGTCCGCGAAATCACCGGTGCCCCCAGTAAAGGCCCAGGGTTCAGCCTCAAAGGAAAATATAAAATACGTCTACGGGGGCATTGATTTTGATAAAGATCCCTGCTGCTTTCTCAAGAAGGAAGGTGCTAAAATAATATACAACGGTTCCAAATCAAGATGGAATTCTGTGAGCAAATCATTTTCTTATCTAAATCATTCCTTAAAAAGCCAATCTTTTTCCCCTTAGCCCCTGGAAAATAAAATATCAATCCTTGGCCCACATCCGTTTTCACTGCTGTCTCATTCCCCCTTTATCAAAAATAAAAAACCTTTTCCTCCCAGCAAAAGGAAGTTACCTGAAAAATACTCAGTAAAAACAGCAGCTCTGCCAGAAATGAATAATATCACAGAAGATGATGAGGCCTTCATTCAAAAATTTATCGGCCTTAGTACAGTGGATCCTAAGAGTTCCGAAGTAGAAATCCCGCAGAAGGCTACATCAAGCACCAATTGGGATCTCTGTCTTCTAGCACGAGTAGTCACCGATAGAACGGTACTAGACGGACCCTTTACTCAAGCCATTCTTAACGCCTGGAGAGCGGACCCAAAAACAGAAGTGAGACAAGTGTCTAAAAACCACTACCTCTTTGAGTTTAACTGTGTTGAGGATTTTCAGATGGCACAGCTAGGCGGAGTATGGACATATAGAGGGGATTTGGTAGCATTAAAGCAAGTAACTTCTGATCTAGACTTGAGCCCAGCCAAGGTTGATTCGGCGGCCGTGTGGGTGTTGTTCATGAACCTACCGGTGAATGCATTTAATGATAAAGGGCTCCTGATGATTGCCCAAGAGGTTGGAATACCAGTCTCGGCACCGGTTAAAGGCTTTGTCAACGGAAGAAGGCTCGTTAAGTTTAGACTTATAATTCCGGTGGATGAACCAGTAAAGGATTATGTGAAGGTCAAGCATCCAACTCTAGGTAAACTCAAAGTGTATTGCTCCTATGAGAAGGTTGCTCGTATTTGCTTGTTCTGTGTGGGGATGGGGAATGAGGTGGTGGGTTGTAAAGACCACATAAGACTAGCCTTACTAGTTAAAAACCAGGTCAGGAGGATAGATTTAAAGGACTGAACCTGCTGTCAGAAAAGACGGGTGAGTGGGTTACTAATCTGGCCCTTGCGCCGGGATACTGTGTGTCAAGAAGGGCACCTACTGAGAGCTCGGCCACCAGCCAAACAGTGGGTAAAGCAACTGGTAAGAGGAGGTTTGATAGGGAAATTAGTGTTGATAGTGGTAGCCCTTCCCATATCGGCACCAATCAGAAAGAGCAGGAGATAGAATATGAAGAGGGTTTTGTTAATGTGTTCATTGAAGAGGATGTTTTGGCTTTGAATAAAAGGCCTAGGTTGGCGAGGCCCAACGCGCCGGCCAATTATCAATGAATATCATGTCGTGGAACTGTCGGGGCAGCGGAGGCACGACAGTATCCACGTTAAACAGATACCTTTGTTGCACAAGGGCCACTATTGCTTTTATTTCTGAAACGCGATGCGGTTTGGAAGTTGCTGGTAGAAGAGTAGCAATGTTGCCTTTGCGTAACTATTTTGGAGTACCTTCTGATGGGAGATCAGGAGGTTTATGGCTTTTATGGAATGATGATGTGACAGTTAGAGTATGTAGTTCGAGTAAATTTTATATTTTTGCTGAAGTTTCAAATAAAGATGGTTCAAAACCATGGGGGCTAGTAGCTGTTTATGGAGATCCTTCAAGGGTGCAAAATCCAAGAATATGGGATGAGATCGAAGAGTTCATTGATCGCTGGGATGGTCATGCTTGCCTCTTTGGTGATTTTAATGCAGTTATGTTCCCTCACGAGAAGAGTGCTGGTTCTGAAAATTTTGGGTCTCCTAATAGACTTTTCAAGGAGTGGTTTACTAGAATGGGGCTAGTGGATTTAGGCTATCATGGACCAGCTTTCACGTGGTCAAATAGTCAAGGGGATGGTGCAAATATTTCACAAAGACTTGATAGAGCCTTGTCCACTGTTTCATGGATGATGGCTTATAATGAAACGGCAGTTTTTCACTTACTGCGTTTTAATAGTGATCATTTGCCCATTCTCATTCGAACCAAACCAAAACCAATCCGAGCTAAAAATTCCTTTCGATGTGAAAACTGGTGGAGCCTAAAAGAGGGTTTTGATGGAGTGTGCCAAAGGGCGGCTTCGAGGGGCCAATCAGATTGGGGCAATTTTCGAGCCTCTTTCAAAAAAGGGGTACTGGAGTGGCTAGGGACGTGCCATACACCTGATCATATGCTGAGAAAAATTGAAGAAGAAATGAAAGTAGTAAATGGAGAGGTGCCTCATCAGTCAAACATTGAAAGAGAGAAGGAGTTGCAAATAGAACATCAAAAAATTCTATTGATGCAAGAGAGGTTTTGGCATCAAAGAGCTCGATTAAATTGGGCCCTTTTCGGTGACAATAACACGCATTTTTTTCACACAACTGTTGTTTCTAGAAAGAGGAGGAATTTGATCCGAGCACTCAGAAATTCAGACGAGGAATGGGTGACTGACGAGAAAGGCATTCGAGAGTTGTTTGTAAATTATTTCAAAAATATTTACAAAAAATCTAATGTCAAGCCTATTTTTGATGTTTACAGTGAAGAAGTGTTTCAGGATATATTGGGGATCCCCTCTACAGTGCATGAGCTACTGGAGGCTGAGCCCAATATACTTGAAGTGCATCGGGCCTTGATGACTTTGGGCCCAGATAAAGCCGTCGGTCCTGATGGGTTCAGTGCAAGAATCATACAAGAAAATTGGTCCCTGTTCGGTCCAGCCATTCTGACAGAGGTTCAAAAAAATTTCACTACTGGACAAATTTCTCCGAGCATTGGCCGATCTAACCTCATTCTCATCCCAAAAATTGATGAACCGGTAAAGGTGACTGATTTTCGTCCCATTTCGGTGTGCAATGTGATCTATATAATTATTTCTAAAATCTTGACTTTGAGACTGAAACCATATATCGGTCTCTGTATTTCAAGGGCTCAAAGTGTTTTCTTACCGGGTCCTGAGATATCAGAGAATGTTATTCTACTAAGGGAAGTTTTGCACTCGTTTGGTTTACCGACCTATAAAAATAAAGAGTTATGTCTAAAAGTTGATTTGTCAAAAGCTTTTGATAGAATGGATTGGGAGTTCATAAATTCTTTAATGCCAATCTACAATTTCCCTCCGAAATTTGCAAGTTGGATTATTGGGTGCATAAAGTCAGCTCAATTTACAATTATTTTAAATGGAAAAGGGGATGGTTTTTTGACACCGAATAGTGGATTGAGGCAAGTTGCTCACTATCGCCATATATTTTTATTTTGGGAATGGATGTGCTTTCAAGGAGTCTAGCACGCCGTGTAAAAACAAGGGTCCTGAAAGGGGTCCGCATTGCTTCGTCGGCTCAGCCTCTCACAGACTGTCTATATGCGGATGATTTATTAATTTTTGGAGCAGCAAGGAATGAAGAGGCTCACCAAATCATGATGGCACTGCAAGAATTCTCTGAGGTTTCGGGTCAAATTGTGGGGCCCCAAAAAAGTAGCATCTGGTATAGTGCAATCACTCCTCCACTGATTAGGGAAGATTTATCAAACCTTTTTCAGATTCCACATGAAGTGAACTGCTCCTCTTATTTAGGGGCGCCAATTGAAACTAAGAAACAGTCTTTTGACTTTCTGATTGACAAATTTGAAGGCAAGCTACAGATGTGGAAAAGTGCCTTGCTCTCCCGTTTTGTTCTTGTTCGGACTGTCCTTCAAGCGATGCCCATCTATTACATGGTGACGTGTCGTATTCCAAATTCGGTGATTAATGAAATAACTTCTATTATCCAAAGATTTTTCTGGGGCAAAGTGGAGAAGCGGCGATATTTGGCATATGTCGCTTGAGAAAAAATTACGATGCCGGTAGAGATGGGTGGGCTCAGAGTGCGTGATCTACAAGCAATGAATGAAAGCCTTCTCATGAAATTTCTGTGGAGATTGGCCGCAGGTTCGGAGGCACAGTGGGTGAAATTAGTAAAAGCTAAGTATTTTCCGAGGAGTGAATTGTGGCATAGCAAAAGAGATTATAATTGCACCGGGTTTTGGAAAAGTATGATGCGTCTCAGGAGTGTTCTAGAGTCATGGGTGCAGTGGAATATAGGCAATGGAGAGAGTTGTGGGGCCTTCTCAGAACCCTGGTTTCAAGGGGCTTTGGAGTCAAAACCGGCAGATGAAACTCAGCGGCACTTGGTTGTCAGAGATTTGCTTGATGTCCAAAGTGGAAATTGGGATGTAGATCGGCTCTCTCACCTGTTCGGTTATGTGAAGTGCATGGAAATCATTTCAAATATTGATCCTCCTTCACATGGTGCTTCTGAAGATAAGCTGATTTTCAAAAAAGGTAGCAATGGCATGTATTCGGTGAAGATGGGATACACACTGTTGAGAAATCCACAGGTGAGTCCGTGCATTGGAACACAAGAACTGTGGGAAGCTGTTTGGCGCAAGGGAGAAGTGTTACCTAGAATCAGATTGTTTGTTTGGAAATTGCTGCATAAGGCTGTGCCTCTAGCAAAAACCATGCATCGTCGGTTCCCACATCAAAGCCTGTTGTGTGTGACGTGTGGTAGGGAGGAGGAAGACGCATCTCATCTATTGCATCTATGCCCCTTCTCTAGGGCATGCTTCCTAGCAGGACCGTTAGGTATGAGAACAGAAGGATTTGGTGGTGAATTTGTGCAAGAGCTACATACAGTTTTGGAAATGCTTGATGACGACCAGTGGCTTCTATATGTAAACTCGGCATGGGCCCTATGGAGATGTAGAAATGATCGAATTTATGGGGGTAAACAACCTGACTTTTCTCAGTTTATGATTTATCTCAATGCTATAAATGGGGAATCAAAGATTGCTTCTACACGCAAGTTTTGTGTGATGCCGGGTCGGGCGCAAGGCAAGATCTTAAGGTCAGAGGTGCAAAATGACTATAATTGTTTTTTGGATGGGTCATGGGATGAGGGGTGGGCGGGAGGAATTGGAGTTGTTGTGTGGTATAAAGAGGAAATGATTCTATATCAATCCAAGGCAGTAAAGTGTTGTTGCTCACTTCAGGTGGAGGCCACAGCCCTCAGAGAGTCGATTCTGTTGGTGATTAAACTTGGTAAAAGCTGTTTCGAATCCACATGCCCCAGTAGATGCAGAATGGCATGCGTTCGAGGAAGTGCTAGAAAGTTGGAAGCTGTTACAAGAAAATCTCTCTTTCTCATGTAATTATATTCAAAGAGGTCAGAACGATATGGCCGATAATTTGGCAAAGATTGGGAGGATAAACAGATGGGATCACTCAGGATATACATTTCCTTGTTTTAAAAATTTGATGTAGCAGGGCAGGGTAGACAATATAGAAAGGGCTAGTGTGATGATTTCATTTTCTGGGATGTAACAACCTACGGGTTTCTAATAACAAAAAAAAATAGAGACAGTTATATTTTTTTTAGTGGGAACTCCTGACATTTTGTTGACTTTTCACCCGTAAATTATGTACTTAACTCTTTAGGTATGTAAGTGTAAGCTTATAATGGTCATAAATCGAACCTGTCTTAGTTATGCTTATGCACATAAGTTTTCAAGTGGTTTCATTTGATATTAGAAAATGAGAAGTAATCTTTTCTTAACTCATGTTATGTCGAAATTTTTATTTTTTCTATCTTAAAAAAAAAAAAAGTAAAACGAAATAACTAAGATTAGGTCAGAATTTCATTTTTGACATGGGCCAGTTTTAAACTGCGGACATCAATTGAGTGTCTGCAGTTTGAAACTATAGACATGTACATATCCTTTTTTGTGTGTTCAAAGCCGTTGCTTTGATTTTTGTGGGCCCCAAATTGTTTTGGCAAATCCAAAACACATCTTCTAGAGCTCAATTTTAGACATGATTTAAAGTTCTTTGAAGAAATATAACATTTTAATTTGATGACGGAGTCCATTATTCTTTATATTATGTACCATTTGCATGCTTCTTCAAATGATGAGAAGGATTGGAAATAGGATTCAGCAGATCGAGATGCTCTCGCCATTTTAGTTTCATTATTTTGAATTTCTAGTTGAGTAGCTATCTATTCTGGGCAATGGTACCAAACTACCAATGGAGATAAGAAATGCGGCACGAAAAGGTGAACCTCCTAAAAATGTAAGTCAGAGAAAAAGGATAATATTGAGCACGGTAATGTTTTTATTTGCCTGTCGTCAATTGGGAGAGGAGAGGAGAGAGATGAGAAAAGAGAAACAGAGAGGAGAGAGATGAACTCAGTAATACAGAATTTTAAATGGGGGTAAAATTGTCAATTAGATTTCTAATCATTATTAATATGAACTTTTTAGTGATTTTTTTTTAAACTGCGTATATTAAGAAAATAAGTGAGTTTAGATGGAGAAATAACTAATTTTCAAGTTTGAATGAGAAAATATCACAATAGAGCTCCACTCTCAAGTTGCAAAACAGAGCGCGGTCCCATGTGATTACATAACATTATAAAGGGTCATATATGTTACTATATAACAAGATTTATTACTACTTAGCTTGTTTAGCAGCTTGGCCAATTAATTAAAATTGCCAATTGTTTTTATTCTAATGTCATAGCGGTCAAATTGGATTATTATTTTCTCAAGACCTTTTACTTATCTTATGATGTGTGAACTATAATTAATTTCCATTTACTTACTTTTATCTATGTGTGGTTGTGTGTGTGTGTTGGGTGGGGGGTGGGGGGGGGGGGGGGGGGGGGGGGGGTGTGTTAAAAAAGGTCCTAACTCGGCTACTAAATACATTTTATAAATACACTTTATACATGGCAGGATGATCTATCTTTATATTAACTGAAGTTCAAGGTACGGATTTGTATGCTTCCAATAAATTAGTATTAGATTTTAAAAGATTAATTAATCAATCATATCCTATTGTTTACTATATTTTTTTAGATAAGTAGAAAATTACTTGATCTAAAAATTCTAGACCATTCAAAAATAGTGATTTTCTACCTATTTAAAAAATTAGTAAAAATATTCTTAAAAAAAATTACAGTTTAGTTTGAAAGTACATTTTCAAAAGGAGATCGTGTTGAACAATTCATATCGACTGTTTGAATTTTGAAAATGAAGATATTAATTCATAGTATAGGTCAATCTATATTCCATGCATAGTATGGTAGCCTCACTTACGATTTATAACTATATATGTATTGTTTGCTACTTCAAATTGTTCTCAAGTCCAGAAGTCCTTGCCTTGTTTTCTCACCTAGAGTCTAGAGAATCTTTTTGAAGATAGATCGTAGATAATGTCAATGTTATATATAGATTTTTTTTATAATCTAGTAGCTAGTTTTTTAAAATTAGCACCATAAATTGTTGAATCGATCTCATCTCTGTTTACTTGGTGAACTTGTAGGATCGGAAGCTTAATTTATACCCAGATCTTCCATTTTTTTTAAAGTTAATTTGCAGAGTTCATGTGCTTAGTGATTGACTTCCACTAAAATAATGTCTAATTGAGTTGTTGCAATTAAGAGAGACGGTAACACCTTAGGGGAGAGAGAGGAAGGAGAGTCACAAGCAGAGATGGCAGCTAATTCTGGGAGAATTTTATTAGATCGGAGACTACATGATGCAGCAAAGAATGGTGACATGCCTGCCTTAGAAGTGCTTCTTTCCGGAACCATACAAGTAGAGGGTGAAATAGCCGTCCCTATTGCAGGGGAAGTTGAGACGACTCCTCAGCACCCCAGACCACAAGCTAGCTGCCTCTCAGGAGTTACCCATGGTGGAGATACAGCCCTACATATCGCAGCTCGCTTTGGCCAAATTGAGGTGGCAGAAAGAACTTGTCGTGATAATGTATATCTCTTGCTTCAGGACAATGCCAATAAAGAGACACCCCCTACACTATGCCGCCAAAGCTGGGAAGCACGAATTAGTCACCCACTTCATCCAACGCTCCCGTGAGGTGCCTAACCACATCGACCTGGCCAACAAAATAGCGCGACAGACGAACAAAGATGGAGAGACTGCCTTATATCAGGCAGTTCTCTACGGACATCAAGCTGTTGTAGAGGAGTTTATTTTGCTCAATTGGCAAGCATCCCCAACAACAAAAAGATATCTCCACGTACTATACCTGGCAATATTTCAAGATCAACGTGCTATTGTTACTTCTTTGATTGGATCATTACGTGACGATGTGTCACCAGAAGCATATGCAGGACCAGATGGACAAACAGCTCTACATATTGCGGCTCAAAGAATAGGTAAAACTAGATGCAAATCCTATTTAATCTTTTATGCTCAACTAATTAAGTTGTATAATATTATATGTGAGTATCCCTCTCTTAAATTATGTAAAATATGAAACGTACTCAATTGCTTTTGAAACTTGGAAATATTTATGATAACAAAGAGTAAGAATAACTTACCAAGGGAGTTCTAATGATTTTATATTGGGGAGGCTTTCTTGGATAAAAAAAAAAAAATTGAAATTCAATGTGTTGCATAGAAAAAAAAAAGTGGGTGTAAAGCCATTGATAATCAAGATGTTTGGAAAAAAATAGAAGTTAATGGGGTGTTAAATTATAATATTTACAGTCAAACAAATATATAATTTATGAAGGTAGTTCTATAGGTTTTTTGGGGAGCCCTAAAGATTATTTGGATCTAAAAAACTGAAATTTGAAATTGTCTAGCTTAGATAGACGAAAATAGTTGTAATGGTCAGTTTAAAATAGTTGCTTAGATCAACAAAAATAGTTGTAATATTTGTGTGTTGTTGAAAAGTTTAGAAGTTATATACAAAACACAGTCATTTGTATGCATGAGAGACAAAAATGTTAGTTTGAATAAACAGAAATTTGAAATATGTGTCAAACTTCACCCATACTGCACCAAAATATTTCTTAATTCTATCATAGTATCCAATTAGTTGTGCAGACTGAATTTTTTTTTTTCGATCGAGTAGGGTTAAAATATATTATTGGGTTTGTGCTCCAATCATGCTCCACATTCTTATATATCTTTTCAAAGTAAGAACAATTGATCCGAACCGCTCAACATAATCTTCATATTAAAATTTTCTTGGTGATCAAATTTTATAATTTTTGGAACTCTTCTTTTATTATTTTAGATAGGTAGAAAATCACTGTTTTCAGATGATTCTCGACCATCCAAAACAGTAAATTTTTTATTGCTTTAGTTAAAAATATCCAAGTATGTTGTGCCCGCGAAAACTCACTTGTATTTCTACAGGTTTTGTTCAGGAGGTACTAGACTGGAGACCAGAATTAGCAAACTCTATTGACAATTCAGGCAGTACACCTCTTCACTTTGCAGCAGCATCTCGCAATCTTGCTGCATTAAACACGAAACTACAGAACAACATAACTTGTGCGTATGTGGCCGACTCCTCTGGATTATATCCCGTTCACCTTGCAGTCAAGATGGGTTTTGCAGAAGTAGTGGCCAAGCTCTTCGACCACTGTCCTGACTTGGACCAGTTACTTGATAATAATGGCAGAAATTTTGTTCATCTTGCAGTGGAAAATAAAAAGGAGTACATTGTGCGGTGGATCTGTAGACAAACTGAGGTTGGAGAAGCAATGAATGCCCCGGATAAGTGGATAACAACGGAGACACGGCTATGCATCTGGCTGTAAAAGCAGGACACATTAATATCTTTGCTCGTCTTATGGAAACAAAAAAGGCACACTTATGTGTGACGAACAAGGACGGGTTGAGACCTCGTGATCTTGCCATATCCAAGAGGCGATTGGCTTCGGAAATTGGCAGGTGACTCATGACACCATCTCACAATATGTTTCTTACTATTAGATTACCAGCCTGTCATCAGCCTGTTTGACATAACCATGAACATGCATTTAAACCATACAAACACTAGTGGAAAAATAGGAATCATGATCGGCCTATCTGGATCGGCTATACGTAACAACCGATACTAATACCTATCTGGATTGATTTTATTAATAAAACCGATCCTAAAAACTAATCAGATCAGATTTTTTGGTCAACCGATTCTAATTTATGAACTATTAGAATCAGTTATCTCTAAAAACCAATCCTAATAGTATCATAATTGGTTCTAACAAAAAATCGATCCTAATTATCATATATTATGATCGGTTATTATAAAAAACCGATCCTGATAGTATCAAGATCAATTCTAACAAACAACCGATCCTAATAGTTCTATAATTATGATCAGTTATTTGTTAGAACCGATACTAATAACTATCTGGATCAGTTGTTTGTTAGAACTGATCCTGATAACTATCTGGATCGGTTTTTTATTAGAACCAATCCTGATAACTATCTAGATTGGTTATTATCAAAGAACCGATCTTGATACCTGTTTTTTATTTTTTTAAATTAATAAAAAAATAGGATCGGTTCTTTGATAATAACCGATTCTGATAACTATCTGGATCAGTTATTAACTAAGAATCGATCCTGTTTTTTTATTAATTTAAAAAAATTAAAACAGGTATCAAGATCGGTTCTTTGATAATAACCGATCCAGATAGTTATCAGGATCGATTCTTAGCTAAGAACCGATCTTGATTCTCTTAATCTGGATTGGTTAATGCTAAGTGAATATCTAAATGGTGCAGAATTTTTTAGATCAAGTGATTTTCTACTTATCTAAAAAAATAGTAAAAAAATTTCAAAAAATGTAAAATTTGATCTCCAAATACATATTAATATGAAGAACAAGATGAACGGTTCGGATCGACCGTTAGGATTTTTAAAACTTAAATATTGAGCCATAGCACCGTAGTCCTCTATGCTCACCGTAGCCTTACTCTATATATATATATATAGAGGAGGGTTCAAATGCACCCTATCTTTCAAATTATTTTTCTCCGTTTTCAAAGCCCGAATAGTCAATCCGAACCATTAGATACGATCTATATATTAAGATATGCTTGGAGACCAAATTTTATATTTTTTGAAATTTTTTTACTATTTTTTTAGATTTATTGAAAATCGCTGTTTTTAGCAAATCTGGACCATAAAAAACAGCGAATTTCAATAAATCTAAAAAAATAGTAAAAAAATCCAAAAAATGTAAAATTTGGTCTCCAAGCACATCTTCATATATAGATTGCATCTAACGGTTCAGATTAACTGTTTTGACTTTGAAAACGGAGATAAAAGATAGGTTGCATTTGGGTGCACAAAAATTTGGGTGCATTTGAACCCTCCTCTTATATATATATAGTAAGTCTACCATACATTGCAATGCATATCTTTGTGCATTGGACTATAAATCACTGGATTCAAAGTCCAAATGACCGATCCAAACCGTTAATCTTGTTCTCCATATTAATATGTGTTTGGAGACCAAATTTTATATTTTTTTTAGAATTTTTTTACTATTTATTAAGCCACATTGAAAATCACTAATCCAACGGTGCCTTTTGATTTTACTGTTACCGTTGGATCAGCGATTGTCAAAGTGACTTAATAAATAGTAAAAAATTTCCAAAAAATGTAAAATTTGGTCTCGAAACACATATTAATATGGAGAACAAGATTAACGTTTGGATCGGTCATTTGGACTTTTGAATCCAGTGATTTATAGTCCAATGCACAAGAATGCCTATGCATTGCAATGTATGGTAGCCTTACTCTATATATATATAATATATATATATATATATATATATATAGAGGTTGACTACTATGCTTATATAAGCATATCCCCACATATGCTTATAACTCATTTTTTTTTGTTTCCAATGTCCAAATGGTCGATCTGAATCGTTAGATGTGATCTCTATATTGAAATGTGCTTGGAGACCAAATCTTACATTTTTTTGATTTTTTTTACTATTTATTAAGCCAATTTGAAAATCTCTAATCCAACGGTGACTTCTGATTTTACTGTTTTGTTAAGCCACCGTTGGATCAGCGATTTTCAAAGTGGCTTAATAAGTAATAAAAAAATTCAGAAAAATGTAAAATTTGGTCTCCAAGCACATTTCAATATAGAGATCACATCTAACGTTCAGATCGACCATTTGCACATTGGAAACACAAAAATGAGTTATAAGCATATGTGGAGATATGCTTATATAAGTATAGTAGCCAACCTCTAAATATATATATATATATATACACACACACATACATATATATAGAGAGAGAAAGAAAGAGAGAGAGAGAGATTGATTAATATGCTTTCGGTAGCACTTTGGCCGAAGTACTACTAATTCAAATTTCAAAAAATCAAATTCGAAACTTCAAACTAAGTAGTTCAATAAATTGGTATATATTAAACTTGTAGAATATCAATTTTTTACTATTTCTGAAATTTTTCTTACTATTTTTTATGATTTATAAAAGATGGCAAAAATGTGGCCTAAAAAATTGACAATTATTGAGCACGTTTCTCTTTTGTTGGCTAGTTATTGAGTACTCGTGCAGAACAATTCTTACGTGGAACACATCACTGCTCCCCAATTTTTAAGATATGACAGACACTATTACATTACCCTCGACTTGTAACTCCTTCATTCTTAAACTCTTTCCATACTTCGATTTCTCATTCCAAAATTAAACAAATAATGTACTTTCTTAGTAAAAAAAAGAACATAATATACTTAATTTATGAAATATGGGAAACAGCAGTGTGACCAATATAATGAACTGGCGCACACAGGCAGCATTGTGCTGAAAGGCAAGACTTTCTTTCCAATATTGAAATAGCAACGGTAGCTGAATTAAAAACAACAATTTTTAGAACAGAAATAATTGTGTGCGCGTGCGCGTGCGCGTGTGCGTGTTGAGTAGGGAGAAAATTGGGATGGAGATTGGGGAGAAGATAAAAAGTTTATTGAGAAGAGATGAACCATCAGAAGAGACGCAACAGAGGTAGCAGAAGCACTGCCAGGGGACGAATCAATCATTTCCCTTATAAACCTGACAGGAGGCACAGCCAATCCGTCCTCTTATTCCTGGCTGTCATCGTTGAGGTCGTCGCCATCCTCCCTGGAGTCCCTGGACGAATCGTCACAGCCTTTTAAAAACAAATAGATTCTCTAAAAACATAAACTATCAGAAACAAAATTTTGAAACTATCCTTCATACTAATAACAGAGAACATATTTTTAATTCAACATATCAAATTATCAGCAGGCTATTTTAATTCATTCTAGCAAATTTCAAAAAAATACATCATTTGTGATAAAATCATGTAAGATATACATAACAAGAATAAAAAAAATAAAGTTAAATTCTGTTAAATTAGTAAAATTATAATTTACACAATTTCGATTTTAATAGCAAAAATATATTTATATTTGATTTTTTTTTTTGAAAATATATTGAGGATTCAAATAAGAGGTGTAATTGTCAGTCATGGAGAAAAATTTACTTACCAATCAGCCAGTCTTGTCTTAAACGCCAAAAAAAATATAAGTAAAATCTTGAATAATTAAATTCGAGACTATTCCATCAAATTCTTTTCCTTGACTCTCTCTCCATTTCATCTTTATTGGGAATCCTCCACTTCATTTCTTTGACTTCAAGGCAGGTGTCAAATTGTCAAGGTGATGCATATGGAGAAAATGATAGTTTCATTTTTAATTCTTGATTTATGATGGTTCCATCAAATTCATTTCCTTGACTCTCTCCTCTTCATCTTAAAAGGGAACCATCCATTTGTTTCTTTGACTTCCAAGGCAAGTGCCAATTAGTCAAGGTGATGCAACTGGAGAAAATGATGGTTCCAATTTTAATTCTTGATATACGATGGAACGCACCTATTAAGTATTATGTGTTAAAAATAATATAATTGATACCATTTTATTTTATCAGTGATAATTAGTAACATTTTATTTAATTTTGATATAAATATCAATTTTCTGAAAATAAATATTGTGCCTCGTCAATAAAAAAAAAAAGTAAAACTTCATGTCAAGAAAATAAAACATTGTTTTTTTGTGAACAATTGTTTTTTGAAGAAGTGTTTTTCTCAAATATTAATGTCAAATAAATTATAAATTTTCCGATGAAGGCATTTTGTGAACAAACATTTTCTCATAATACATAAGAAAACCCTTTATCAAAATTATTTCGGCTGGAATAAGGTGTCAATGTCATTCTTTTACTTGTTTATTTAACCTGAACCGTTTAGATAAGACAGGTATAGGTACATTATTTTATTTCTTTAGTTAATAGAATATGGGTAAGGATAAAGATATTTTTTCGTTAAAATTATGGATAAGAGTATAGATAAAGATATTTTTTATCCTCTATCATTACAATAATAATTAAAAATAAAAATTATAATATTATATATATTGATATATATTAATATGGTGACGATGAATGATATGATATAGTTTTATTCATGATTTATATAAATCTATTCAATAACGCTCTTTTATCTATTTACCTGAACCGTCATACTGTATTCGATAAGATGGATACGAGTAGAATTTTATTTTATTTAGCTCATCGGATGAATTTTTTTCCATTAACATAATAGATAAAGGTATGAAAATATTTTTACCTGACCTATTTTGTACCCGTTAACACCGTCAGTTGGAATTAAAATTTCAATATAACCGTGTAACTTTTCATATATATTTTTCTTAAATTCTAGAAATAAAATAATCGGCGTATCTAATTCAGTCGTTGAGATAATGAACTTTTAATTTTACTAATAAATATTCGAGGTATAATTAAAACAAAAGAGAGAAAAACATTTAAGGTGTTTGCGTCTTTGTACAAATCAAAAGAGGAAAACACTAAAGTTGAATAAAAACAAACACAAATAATTTACAAAACAAAATTGGTAATTAAGATAAAATTTTCATTTATATGCTCATATTTTTGTCCTTTATTTATTTTTTATTTTCTTGAATCCTCCACAATGGAATCTCACAATTACATATGCTAATCTGAATCACTTTGAATTTATTTATGACATATGAATATCTCTTATTAGTAATCTGAGTTTAAAATTAATCACTCAAATTTGATTTGTATTTTGGTAACCATTGAATTATGAATTTGTTTGGATCAAGTCATTCACCATTATTTTTGTATAAATAGAATATGGCGTGGCGGCCTACTCATTATATTTGATAGATTATGGAATTTATTTTGGAGATATGAAGTATTTCTTATCCACTAGCCCTCCACCTTTTATTTTTTCGCTCCTCCAACCACTTCTCTACTCTCTTTTTTTTTTTTCTCCAGCCATCCATTAAATAATGTCTCTTCACTAAAGCAGGCTTTCAAAATTATCTCTTAACAATGTCTTTTTATTACATTTTGTACATAAAAATTATAATTTAAAAATCTTCTATTCGAAGTGACAAATTATATTTTCGATACTAGCTATATATCCAAATGTTCAAATATTATAAATCTTAATAAAAGGTGAAATATGAGCAGATACAATTGAGTAATTGGATCTAAAATTTATCATATGTGCCTCTAAATTAAACATGATATTCAATAAAAGGTGATATATGTGCCTTTAGAACATGATATTCCCATAATAGGTGATATATATGTGCCTCTAAAACATGATATTCCATAAAAGGTGATATATATGTGCCTCTAAAACATGATATTCCATAAAAGGTGATATATGTCTCTAAAACATGATATTCCAATTATTTATTTCAACCGATTTTTATCATCTGATAGAATATTAAACGCAAATCCAACGTAAGCTTTAATTGGGGTGCAGATAATTAAGTACAAGGCGGTAATTATAGCTGCATATTATAACTCTAGAAATAATAAAGATATTGGTAAAATTCAGTTCCTTGCTACTAGGGATGGCAAAAAAGTTCAATTAGCCCGGTAGCCCGGTCTTACCCATCCGATCCATCCTTTATCAGGTCAGCTCGACACTATGATGGACCAGGTAGGGCGGACCTAGAGACGGACCGAGCCGGATCTGGACTTATGTCAAAGCCCACCAAAAGTCCGTGGACCTTTATGTTAAAAAAAAAAAAAAGCAGACTAGCCGCGCCCTTATTTGCTATTAAATTATAAATTATTTTGTTGCTTTATTAGCAAAATCACATTGTTATTTGTTGTTAAACTATGAATTATTTTTTTATTAGAAAAATCACATTATTATTTGTTTTGTTTTCTTGTACGATCCATTTGATGTGGAGGAATATTATGGATGGGCTAGCGGGTATGGGCAGTCCAGGTAGGCCCATGGGCTGAAACAGGCAAGGATGGGCAAGAATGGACTTGGGAGAAAGGCCCATAGACAGGCCGAGCATAGATTTTCAAGCCTATAACAGATTGGACTGGGCAGGTGGACCATCAGTTTTTAACGGGCAGGCCGAACATTAACTTAGTAAATACCCGTGAGCTCGGCCCATTGCCATCCCTACTTGCTACAAATGATGGCAACAAGATAATTTTTTTTGGATGTTAATCGATCTTTTAAAAGAGAAGGATGCTATTCGTCCAATCTGTGTCATTACTATCGAGGCCGAAATTTTGATATATTTTTCTTAATAGTTCGTCTGTTTTCCTGTCTTGCAAATAAGCAATGACACGAGTATGCTGTGATGGTGATGTAAGAGGCATTACTTCATATGAACAATTCAAATTGAAGTCGTCAACCAACTAAAGCTGTGCACAAGCAAATTATTAAGAAAAAAAGTCAATACTTATAAACTATAGTGAAAACCAAAGACTTAATTATTGGATGATATAAATTATAGATATCTAATTAGGATAACGGACCACGATTTTCTTTTGATCAGGTCTAGTGATTTTTTGTATCGGATAAATTATTTGATAATATAATCTCATCTCAAGAGATAGAAACCGTTTAAATGACGGGAAAAAAAACAGTAAAATATGTAGTGCTTCTAAAAAAACTTTCATTTCTATTGGAAAGTTAGATAGTTATATGTGCAACAATTTGATTTAGTTTATAATTTGTTCACTATCTGAAAACTAGAATCTATATATAAAATTCACTACTAGAATCTGAGTTTGTTGCATGCGTAGGTCCAGTTTGTTGCAAGGTAAGGACGACCCTTGCAACAGAAATGACGTTTATGGATTCCTCAAACTTGTTGCAAGGGTAGTTCCTCGCAACACCTATCGCATGCAAATGTATGATGTGCAACCATGCAACTGTTTTCTACATACCCTTGCAATTACGTTTTGGAGGTCAGCTATTATAATTAATTGGAGGTTCTTGCAACAACTGAACCCCTTACCATGCAACTACTCAAACACATGGTGGATATTATATTTTATTAACCGGCCTTGCAACTACTTAACTCCACGCCCATGCAAATACTTTACCTCCTTGTTTATATTATATTTTATTGAAGGTCCTTGCAACTACTTAATCACATGCCATGCAACTACTTAACCCCCTGTTTATATTATATTTTAATGAAGCTCCTTGCAACTACTTACCGACTTGCGCATGCAAAAGCCTGGACTGACTTTTTTATTTAATTGCATGGGCTTACCCTTGCAATTGTTTGGTTCCTGGAGACAGGTACACTTATGTTTATTTGATATCTTCTTTGTAATGCTAATTTATACTATGAATCACAACAACATGAATAATAGCAGTATATAAGAGTTAAATACTTTGATGATTTCAATTTTTGCATTTAGAACAAACACTCCAAAATAATTGAGAAACAAGATAATATTACAAACTTTGTGACACAACAGACATATACAACTATTGATTCACTAATATTAAAATTCTTGATCGGAAGCATCGAGGGCCTAGAAATCAAATTCATCCTCACCTTGGTCCGTATCCAAATCTTCGTCACTTAACTTAATTGGGTTGTCATCTTCTTCTTCTTCACCTGCCGACATTGTATCGACTACTAAGTCGAACTCGCCTTCTTGAGGTGGCATACCATCCCAATCAAAATCTTGACCATTTGAAACCTTGATTGGATGATCCGGCATTTCGTCTTGGAAAAATTCTAGGTTTGCATCGACCTCGTCCTCGAGCTCAGTACGAAACCTCCCCTTTGTGCTAGTTTTTATTGCCACCCACCATTGTCTTCTTTCATTACTATCCAATGCATAAGGGAGGTAGAAAACTTGGATTACTTGAGGTGCCAATACAAATGGTTCGTTTGTTTTAAGGTGAGAAGCATGTTTAACCTCAACAATTTCATGTTGGATGTCCACCCTAACACCGTTTGTTATGTCAAACCAATTACACCTAAAGAGAATGACCTTGTTGAGTCCATCATAATCTAGCTCAATTACCTCTTGGAGAAGTCCATAGTAGTCTTGTGGTTTGTCAATTCCATACCACTCCCCTTTAACGCAAACACCGCTACTATTTGTTGACTTGTTAAACCCATATGGCTCTGTGTGAAATTAAAAGCTGTTAACTTCGTACCCTTGGTAGCAGTTAGCTTGTTTTTGTGGCATTTGTCCTGCCCTTCGGATGTATGGGTTGCAATCATGATCAGTTAGTATCTTCTTTCGTAGCCAATCTGCAAATCCATCTTCACGAACCTTGTCCAAATATTGAGCAGATATGGCTTGTCCAGAGTTTAACATGCATGCATCAAACTCTCTACACAATTCGACATATCAAAATTTTAGATTTTGAAAGTGATTAGAATAGGTACTTTTGAAATCATCAAAATAAAAATTTTATAAGATTGTACCCTAGAAATTTATCTTTTATCTCTGGACAGTTAAGGATGACATATGTGTGAACAGCTTTAAGTTCCTCGTCAGTGAGAGTCCTTCGATTTGGTCGTGTGAAGAAACAGCCCGCGGTATCAAATATCAATAGACATCTCCGCGGAGGGTTACTTGTTCCAACCTTTTGTGGGTTAGTTTTAGAATTCTCTGCAAAATAACGCGTGCAAAAGGAACCAATTTCTTTAACAATTGTTGCCTCGACAATTGAACCCTCAACACGTGCCTTGTTTGTGACTTTCATACTGTGTTCTTTGTTCCATCTGTAATAAAAATATTGGGTTAGATATGGAAGCAATAAGTGAGCTAAGTCTTTCGTTATAGAATAAGAAAGAGATTAAAAAAAACACACACACCTTTCACATGCATGCATCAATCGAGCCCCTACAGGTTCACCCAATCTAGCCTCCTGACAGACATGGACCACAAGATGCTCCATGGATCGAAAAATGACTGTGGGAATATCTTTTCCATTTTGCATATTGTGACTGCAATATCCTTTTCTAAATGGTCGATATGAGATAGATCAAGCTCCTTGTCACAAATCTCTCTAAAGAAGCTTGAAATTCCACACAAAACATCTCATACGTAATCAGGAACAAAGTCCCTAAAAGCGACTGGAAGTAGTGGCTCCATGAACACATGGAAATCATGACTTTGTAGCCCAGTTAAGCTGTTTATTTTGAGGTTTACACACCTTGACCAACTTGATACGTAGCCATCGGGGAACTTGACCAAATTCTTGAGCCATATTAAAACCTTCCTCTTATGTGGTAGAGAGAGTGTGAAGGGAGCCTTTGATTTTCGCAACTTTTCTGGATGGTTCGAGTCTGGGGCTAAGTTCTGAGTGGGTTGATTGCAAAGAAGAGCCAAATCTTTCTGTGCCTTCTCATTATTCTTGTTTTTTTTCCCATGCCTAAAAGCGTGTAAATCAAATTTTCCGCAAAATTATTCTCCAAATGCATCATGTCAATGTTGTGTTGCAACAAATTATCTTTCCAATAATGCAAGCTCCAAAAAATACTCTTCTTGGTCCAATGGTGGGTTTGACCATAACTATCCAATTGGTCTGGCTTATGATTTTTACCCCATCTCATCTTCTCTAAATTAGTCACCATCTCCTCTCTCGTGACTCTTCTTGGTGGCCGATCAAAATCGCATTGACCTTTCTTGAAATTTTTCTTATCGCGGCGAAATGGGTGATCTAGAGACAAGAAGCATCTATGACAACCCCACCATGTAAATTTACCTCCATACTTTAGTCAGAATGCCTTTGTTCTACCCATGCAATGAAAACATGCTAATCGGCCTTTAGTACCCCACCCACTTAGCATCTCGAACGCGAGGTAATCGTTTATCGACCAAAGAAGTATTGCATGCATGTTGAAATTGTCTTGTCTAGACACATCCCATGTCTTCACTCCATCCTTCCACAATTTATTCAATTCATCGATTAAAGGTTCAAGAAGAATGTCAATGTCCCGACCCGGATGCTTTGGTCTGGGAATGACAAGCGTGAGAAACATGGTGTCTTCTTTCATTATCATCCCGGGTGGTAGATTATATAGAAAAACTAGTACCGGCCAACAAGAATATGGAGCCGCACTTGAGTTGAATGGCATGAACCCATCCGTCGTGATCCTCATCCAAACATTTCTCACCTTTTTGGCAAATTCTAGATATTTCCATTCGAAATATTTTCAAGCCTCACCATCAAACGGATGCAGCATAATCCCGGGCTTCTCACAAAAACCTTCCTTATGCCATCTCATTTTGACCGCATTTGATCGGGTCATGTACATTTTTTGCAATCTTGGGGTGATAGGAAGAAAACGAAATGTCTTTTGTGCAACCAGTTTTGCATTCTTATTAGGACCTGAGGGCTTATATCTCAGTTCACCACATTCATCACATTTAGTCTTCTCATCCCTATCTTTGTAATAAAGCATACAAAGTTTGGGCATACATCTATATTCTCATGTTCCATGCCGAGCGGCTCGGTCAATCACTTGGCTTGATAGAAGTTTTCTGGCATTTTTTTCACTAGGGGGAAGCATGCTTTTGATAAGACCCATCATCCCATCGAAGCATTTTTGGCTCAATTGGTGTTCCGACTTCAATGCGAGTGCATGTGTCAAGGACGATAAGATTGTGTGTGATTCGCATTTCAATTCACCCATCATGTTCTCTTCCTAAAGCGGCGTATTTGATGAAGTTATCATGTCGAAGAACCTTTTGGCCATTCCGGTTGGCTTGTCCTCCTCCCAATCAAAATCTTGCCCAACGGCTGCCCTAACCATATCCGCACCCACTTGATAATTATCATTGATAGTCTTAGATGGTGGATGGTGTGGAGCATCGAAAGATGAGTTTGGACGTTCCTCCCAGTGTGCATGCCAGTGTCTATATCCTTCTCGAAAGCCAGATTTATAAAAATGTATTCTCACGGTTTGCAAGTCTTTGTTGTAGAGGTTCTCACACTTCTTACATGGACAGAGGATACATTGCTTGCCGTTAAGGATAGTCAAAACCGAGGGGTTAGAAATGGCCACATCAACAAATTATTTCACACCCTTTATGAACTCGGCTAGAAGCTTTCCGATGGAATTTAGTCTGTTGTACATCCATGTGCGATCCGTTCCTATTTGTCTAGTTAATTATTGGAAAAAGAGTAGTGTGTTAGTGTCATAATTAACATGCATGTAGTTTAATTTGAAAATTGAACAAAGCTTGTCATAAATGAAAATTATTTTTAAGGGTGTCAATGGAGATGTGTTAGTGGAGCTCTGAAAATTACCTCAAAATCAATGGAGATGCTATCTACAGTGAGCTGTTGGAATCCGCCGCCCAAATCAGAGAGTTGAGAGGGTGGAGATGCTATCGAGATTGAGCAGGTTGGATCCTCCGCCAAAATCAGAGAGATGAGAGGGCTTTGGGTGCCATTCTACGATGAGAGTTCATTGTGGGGTTTGTTTTTGTGGGTAGAGTGACAAAAATCGGTTATCTGATTAATACAAAAATGTATTATGCCTTCTTTATTTGTATCGGGATACCAATGCAAATAATGGCACTCTACAGTAAGTAAAAATTTATTTTCTTGGTGTACCCAGTGTACGCATCATATTAAACACAACCTAGCAACATTTTGATTGAACATACATATGAAATACAGAGAAAATAAATAAAGGAAACACAGCAAATAAGAACTACAAACTAACATGTTCAACAACCTACAAATTAGCACAAGTTCACATCCTACAAATTAACTTGTTCACATCCTACAAATAAACAGATTCAGATCCTACAAATTAACTTGTTCACATCCTACAAATTAACAAATTCAGATCCTACAAATTAACATATTCAACAGACTACAAATTAACTTTGTTCATTAAACAGATTACAAACTAGCATAAGAAAGGGAGGTAGACCAAATCCCACTTTTCATTGCTGAGGATCCTTTCCACCCCCGTTGGTTGGTGCACGATCATTTTCCTTGGATGGAGAAGCCTCCTACAGAGCAAATAACAAGGTAATTTAATAACAATTATGCTATGTTGTAAGTCATGGTCAACCTAATTTATTAGAGATAAAGAGTTAAAGAGTTTACATTAGGGGGTGGAATAGACACTCCAGTTGCTTGCACGATCGCTGCAATACACTTCTTGTTGTATTCCTCTTGCTTCTTAAACTCTTCGAGCTCTTCTCTGTAGCACTTTTCTTAGGCAACTATTGCGCTAGCAAACTTCTTTCGTTGAGCAGCCACTAACATTGTCACCTGTGCCTTTGTGAATGTTCCCCTCTCATCTTCAACCGAGGTGGCAGTGCTCCTGGCAGGATTCGACATGGTTGCATCCTCTGCAACCAACGTTTTATTGACTTTAGATGTCCTCGACAGGTTTCCAAAGTCAAAAAATTGGCCATGCGTATCCTCCCCCTCTACAGCAAGCTCCCATAGTTCTTCATCTGTCAGGGCCTCTCCGTATAACCTCTTCAGGTGCTCATATTCATCCTGCATTTGGAAATGATAAAGGCATAAGAGTTAACATAAGCACATTACAGTGAAGGAAAATAGAAGTGTTTGAAATTATTTTATAACTCTTTTATTGTAGTCAATCTTCTATTTACCCTTAGCATCAGTCATGAATGCTGTACTTCATGTTACTCCATAGTCATTCTAAATTATGAACAATAAAAAAAGGGATAAGATCAATTATCGCTGCTTCTTGTGCCCTTTTGTTTACATACACCTTATCCTTGCCCTTTTTCGTCAAATGGGTTTGGTCGAAGACCTCCTTCAAAGAGACGGCAGATTCCTTCTTGGAAGCCTACAATTGAGAATTTGGTTTATGTAAATTTTAAAAATGAGATTTCTCTAATTTTTTTCAATTATAAAGAGCGAATTATGAATTACCATTGCTTGTTTGTGCCGAAACATTAACATTCTTCCACCCACATGAGAGATGAACGGTCCATCTTTTATTTTGTTATATTTTTTTTTTGCTGATATTCGATCCCATTTGTCCTTAGACCAAATAAGGCACAAACCCTCCAATAAGCTGGATTCTTGCACCACTGAGGAGGGAAGTCCACCCACACTTCCTTGTCTTCAGAATATTTCTTCCCGTACTTGCTCCTCACGTCATTCATCTCGCCACTAAATGCTACTGAAGCAATTTTCTCAAAGACATCCAAGCAGCATTTCACATCTTCCCCCTCAGCCCAAGAATATCTCTGTAGGAACTTTTTCACAATATCCAACCTTGCCTTTATAGGAAACATATTGTACTTCCGATATGGTCTCGGCAAGTTCTCTAAGGTCAGTATCCTAATGGTGGTGACCACCCTTTTGCAAAGAGGAACGGAGGTGAACTCCGCGTCACCAACCTCCATCAACTCGGGTCTGCTTTCTGGGGCTGCTAGTTTACGAGCCTTGGCCATACCCCAACCCCGCCTCACATCAGATTTCTGCCCCATTTTCCTCTTCCTCTTGCCTTCAGCCCCTTCGGCGTTCTCTTCATCTAGTTCTCTAAGGTTCAAGTCCAGAGCTAGTTCACAATCTCAAAGTTTGCGGCGTATTATCCCTCTCTTACCGCCATCATCATCCTTGACTGCTAGATGCACTCCCTCCCCCTCTAAATCAACAAGGCTTTCAGAATCACCACATGAGATTTGCTCAGGTACAGCTTATCTGCAGACCCAATCGGACCAGTCAAAATTTGACTCATGTGGCGGTGATTCTGATGCTGTTGTCTCAGCCCCATGGGGGCTGCTGGGAGACATAGGCAAAGACATTGGTGGGGATGAATTGTCAAAGGTCGGGTTTAGAATTTCAGCAGGTCTAGTTGAATTGTCAGGGCTCGGGTTGGGTGTTTGAGCAGGTCTAGTTGAATTGTTAGGGGTCGGGTTGGGTGTTTGAGCAGATCTAGCTCGGTTGTCAGGGGTCGGGTTGGCAATTAGAGCAGGTTCGGTTGAATTGTTAGGCGTCGGGTTGGGTGTTTGACCAGGTCCAGCTTGGTTGTCAGGGGTCTAGTTGGCAATCTCATCTGGTCCAGTTCCTAAACATGACATCTCAATATTAGATAAACATGTTCCAAACTAAAGATAATGGCACCATGACTATAATTGGTCAAGTACAGTAAACTGAAACTAAAGATCAAATCAGTCTAAGGTGATTTCTTCAATTTATTTCCTTCGGATTATACTTGGTCAAATTCAATAAACTCAAATAAGGCACCATGACTTATGTTAGTTCTCATACAAATTCAGTCTAAATTATATTTGCATGAATCAAAGCACCAGATCAATTCAGCGAAGCACCAAATTAATTAAAAAATAGATTTTACAATTACCCTGCAGCCTTGATGAGCGTGTAGGCAGCGAAGGGCTTGACTTGTTGCGTGACAACGGCGTCTGACAGGCTTGTGAACCCTTTGCGCCAATTTCAAAATAGGCGTTGTAACATCTCCTGGGGATGCGGGGGTTTTAGGAGGTGGTGACTTCAGTGGCTGGGATGCCCCTGACGGCTTACATGGCGGTGTTTAGGCAACATGTTCTTCATTATGCACAAGGGATGAGGTCTCAATGGTTTCAATTGCTGTATTATTTGGCTGGGAGATTTTCGATGACTGTTGAAGTGACGGGTGTCGGATAAATCTTGGTGACCCCCTTGCTTTGATTTTCTTCATTATGGCTTTGTGGGCTAAGGATGGCCCAGCATTTAAATCCTCTTCTTCTTCGCTCGTATGATGCAGCCTCGGAGATTTTTGGCGACCAACTAACTCGAACTGCGAGACATCATCATTGTCGGACATGATGTATCTCAACTAAAAAAGAAAAAATCAGAAGAGCACATTAGTAAAATCATTGGCAGTCTTGTAATAATATGTTACATTAAGAAACCCTAGCATATGTAAAGTGACCAAATCAGAACTTCCCCTTTTAAAAATAAAGTAAATGAATAAAATCATTTCATTCCCATACATGCTATAAAGGATTGAGTCCAAATCACAACTTCCCTATATTACAAATTCAGCCAATTACATGCTAGAAAGGATTGATTGTACTCGTATATTTAAAATTATTGACCTGAGAATAGCACCTCTGTTTAACAAAAGCCTTAAATCTTAAATTCATTATGTTTGATTCTATTTTGACAAAACCCTAAAACCCCTAAACCCTTAAATCCTAAATTATTGACCTTAGAATAGCACCTCTATTTAACAACAACATAGAAAACTACTTAACCAACCCTACATTACCAAAACCCTATATTACAGAAACCCTAAATTACCAAAAACCCTAAGTTAACAGGAAAAAAAAACTAATTAATCAACCATCAAATTAAACCCTTTGTTCTACCAGTAATAGTGATCACCAAATTAATGAAACCCTAGTAGAGAGAAGGAAGAGAAGAGAGAACTTACCATTTGCGATTAATCAGCCTAGTACAGAGAAGATCGGCGGTGACTTAGATCGAAACGCTAGTGGGGGAGAGCCTCTGACGGACCAGATCGGAGCGAGGGTAGGGAAGGAAGAGAGAGCACGAGTGGCAAGGAAGAGTGAGCGTCGGCTCATTTTGGTAGAGAGAAGAGAGAGCTTTCGAAATGGATTTCAAAAAAAATTCCTAAGTCCAGGGTTCTCTCTTATGGCCTTGTGTGAAGGGTAACAAGTACACTATTTTTCCGAAATAATAATTCGAACCTGTTATTCTGATCCCAACTGTTTGTGTTTATTAAGATTTGTGCATGAAAAGCTATATTCCCTTGAGATTGAGTTCTTAATTGATCTGAGGGTAAGGATCGTAATGACAGGTCCATGTTATTCATTGATAATAACAGATTATTTGTACACAATGGAGAGACGTTTATTTACTTCCACACCCACCCGATATTTTTGGGCCTAAGGTAACACAATATTCATTAGGATGATCGGAGCGGCATCATATAATCCATGCGCGAATATTGAAGTATCCTTAGCAGCATCTAGGGTCAGATCAGAAATGAAATATTTTGTTACTTTAGAATGTTTCCACTCTCTACCCAGCAGATTTCCAAATTAATAGATTAAGACCATCTATCCCCAATCAGATGGCATGGGATCTGCTGCTGATCTATACAGAAACTTGTATGAAAAAATATCATAAAAATTCCTAATAATTTTTGAAATAATATATTTTATGACCGTTCATTTTGAAGTGAATTTTTAACGGTCGATCTTCGATGAAATGACCCGAAATTTATTTAGAAATGATCAAGGCATAATAATTAACATAAGCAATACAAATTATGGTAAAAAATGAGATGTTTTTTTTTCGATCCAACGCAAAGTGTTTGTAGCCATTTGATGCTTCTATATTCGGTCAAATGGATGGAGGAGTTTGCATAAATTTTACTTGATGAATCTTTTCCGCATGACAATATACGTAGTGCTCTTCAGTTTCAAACGGTTCCGATCAACCACCGCATATTTTATTTCACCGCATCTTCATTACCTCACGTTGCAAGAGTTTATGTTTCATAGACAAGCATAGAAGATGTAATCCATTCATGCAATATTCATGCAAGTCAACATAATTTAATGTGTTAAGTTTATTTAATTATGCAATAAACTATAAAATTATCATATATTATTGTATAAAAATAATTATTTGGATTTTGCATTTTGTTTTTTTATAATCATATATTACAATTAATAATCATATATTATAATGAGTAAGGCTAAGGTGCTATGGGTTGCATAGAGAGCTACAGTGCTACTGCTCAATATTTGAGTTTTCAAAATCCTAACGATCGATCCGAACCATTCATCTTGTTCTCCATATTAATATGTGTTTGGAGACCAAATTTTACATTTTTTTTTAAAAAATTTACTGTTTTTTTAGATAGGTAGAAAATCACTTGATCTAAAAAATTCTGCACCATTTAGATATTTGATTTTCTAACTATCTAAAAAAATAGTAAAAAATTTTCAAAAAATATAAAATTTTGTCTCCAAACACATATTAATATGGAGAACAAGATGAACGATTCAGATTTTAAAAACTCAAATATTGAGCCGTAGCACCGTAGTCCTCTATACAACCCATAGCACCCTAGCCTTACTCTATTATAATTCAATACTACTTCAATGGATTACAACGATAATATTTTAATACCATCATTCAATTAAACTTATAAAAAAAATTAAAATTACTTACATAAAATACACAATTCAAAAGATTTTCAATCATCCAACAAATGCTAAAAAAACTAATTATTTGAGTTTAATTTGTGAATTTTGTGACTATGATTGTAAATTACTACTATATGCAGCAGTGACTCGATAGATGGGCAGTAGCATACTATGCGCCACATAAATTAAGCTTTGTAAATGCCTAAAATAATCTAACGTGGTACTTTTGTATGTTATTAGTTAAACTACAGTTGTCTTCACTGCCAACCCAAATACTTCTGCCATTATTGATATTTGATGAACTATCAAAGAGCTATTTCCACTAATTGCATCACACAACTTATTAATACAGGGGTCATTAAATGTGGTCACTTACTTGCATGAAGCCATTACCGCTCTGTTTCTAACTCCAGGAATTCGCGCTGATCCAAAATTGCATTCCCCCCCCATTTCCTCCGAGCCCTAGTTTTGGTGGTGCGATCAAATACAAGGACACGTCCGTACTCTACGATAAAAGGCAAATCCGATCAAAATCACAACCGTCCTCATGCGATCTGCAACAATCTCAACTCTCACAGATTTCTCAAAATCATGCCACGATGGTCAAGCAAAATATGAGATACCTCAAAGGAAATTGTTTACCAATACCATATATATACCCTACTTTACCAAATCGATTTCACAGAGAGACTCATTTAACCTATTTTGCCAAAATAGCCGCACCTTAGTTATCCCTCTCTATCTCCAGCCTCTCACTTCACCAAAAATCACTAAGTTACTCATATCTCTCTCTAGCCTCTGGTCCGTGAGCACGAAGGCATAAGGTTTATCTCAAGCTCTAGATCTCTCATTTACTCCTTTCTCAAATTATAGATCTCTCAAACTCTTAGTATTGGTAGAATAATTAACCTATTGGGCATAGTGGCTTGAAATTAAGACCTTTCTGGTCATACTTATTGAAAATTAAATCAGATTTTTTTTTTGTCGCAATTTAGGCAAAATCTATTTTGGATTAGGTTAGTTTTAAGGTGTTCATGTATGATTATCTCTATTTCCATCTTCTGAAAATAAGAAAATATATAAGGTCTTGGAGTAGAGTAAAATTTCTGATTTGACTTAAGGGTTATGTGGTGATCAATATCTCTTTTAGGTGGTAACACTTGATTTAAATTTCTGACTTGACTCATATTCAGGACTTGATTAGACTTTATTACAACTAACAATTGTTTACGGTTTAGAATTTAGACTTGATTAGAACTGATTAGATGGTCTTAATACCCTTTTCATCTGCTTACGCAAAGATTTAGACTAGATTAGTTAACACTTGATTTAGACTTGATTAGAACTGATTAGATAGATCTAATTAGAACTGACTTGATTAGAACTAATTAGAATTGAAATTTGAAGAAGTTAGCCAGGAGAAAAAAACTCACAATGACTTTGATAATTAGCTTCAATATGCCCTTAATAATAAATCATATATTGGTTAACACTAATTTTAGACTTGATTAGAACTTATTAGATAGATCTGATAAGAACTGACGGGGGTTTTAGAACTGATTAGAATTGAAATTTGAAGAAGTTAGCCAGGAGAAAAAAACTCACAATGACTTTGATAATTAGTTTCAATATGTCCTTAATCATAAATCAGTTTAATGGACTACAATTTCAGCAGAGACATTTTGATCTTTTTACTCGTATTTACCTCTCTATTTTGTATTTACCAATCTAATAGACTGTAATTAAATTTTACATCATTATTTTCATTTATAAATAACATCACACTTGTTACCTTGTTAGCAACAAGAAAATGCCTCCAATCAAAAAAATTGGAGTCAAAAGAGCAAAAGCTACCAAATACTACAAGAGGAAACGCAATGCAGATCAAACACTACTTGTTGATGACACTTTGAATGTTGCACCCGAAGGTGAAATCACACCAACAGAACCTCCAAAGAAAAAGGGACGAGGCCCTGCAGCTATAAGGACGATGAAAGACAACCCTGAAGAACAACCGGAGATATGGGTGGTTGGGCAACACGAGTTCAGATGTGCAAAAAACCTAAGGTTGATAACAGCGATGATCACTAGGACTGCCCTTAAACTCATGCCTGGACCATTAAGATCATTTCATGGATTCGGCAAAGATTCGAAGTTGGCCCTGGAGAGGGATTTTCTGGTAACCTTCATTCTTCTCTGTAGATTCATATTTTAGCGAAACTTTGTTTAATTTATCCATTAGGAAATACACTTTGTAACCCTTGATTTCTAGGTATATATAAAATATAATCTGTGCATGGGTTCCTAATTGCAACTGATGCTCATTTAGGAAAGAGTGCACTACATCAGCTTTTTTATACCCTTGTGATTCTTTGGTTCCTAATTGCAACTAATTAAGTAGGATTGTTGAGCATGTTTCCATTACTGGTGCCTTGTTTCATAATAAACAACCTATACATACTTTTGACTAAACTAGTCATTGAATAAGCATTGAAATAAATATTATAAATATTGACCAAAACTTGCATTTTTCCTCAATTTGAGGTAGGTCTCACCTTTACATCCTCAATTTACTACACCACTTCATTCTCTCTAAATTCATTGTCTGCATATCCTGAATTGATTGGATGTGACCTCCCTAATTTTCTTGGATGTAGGAGAGGTATAGATATGCAAAAAATGAAGATCCTGACCATTGTCGTGAAGTACTCGAGGCCATAGCAGGCAAAAGTGCATAAAGTTATATGGTTGGGAGATTGTCGCATAGAAGGCGTTGGTGCCACATTGGTGTACTTCCCTGCAATTTTGGCGAGGTCTTTGTGATATCTGGTTCTCGGATGAGTGGCAACTGGTCAGTAAACAAAACCAGGAGAACCACAAAAATGACGAAAATGCGATCTCCCACTACGCTGGATCAGCTAGTGCTCACCAACATTTTGAGAAACTGGTAGATGAATCCTTATACTAAATTACATTCCAATATTACGTTATAATTTTGTATTTTCTAGCAAATTAATCCTCATCAAGGGAGAGAGGAGGTCTATTTTGTCGTTGGCGGGTTACCTCAAAACTTCATTTTTACCCAATTTGATTTATTTGTATATAATTAGATTGATTTCTTGTAAACCCAAAACACTAGGGCGAGGTACTAGTAAGCAGTCAAATGCAACTGTGAACTCCGATACTAAAACCACTTCTGTGTATTGTTATTGTTAGTATTTTAGTTGTTGTTTTAGCTAATAATTTATTATTTTATATTATTAGAACTTGCAAGGACATATACTTGTCTTACTTGAGTTATTCCTATTGTCCTCGAGAAAGAAAAAAAATGTAGAATCCATATACTAGTCTTATGCTTTGGTTGGATACATCTCTTCTGTTTTATAGCTCCATTTTTATGTTGTCATGTATTCATAGTATAATTTTACAAGATACATCTCTGACAGTTTTATAGTGTCCATTCTACTATTTCCACAATAAAAATAATCTAACATTTACATGTCATTTTTGTTTTTCATCTGGAGACAACTTTGTTCAAGGGAAAAAAACCAACCATGGAGGACCTTTACATCCATATTCACTGTGCAAGACAAAATGGCGTATCACCAGTTGTGACCCAATTAAGTGCTGCTGAGAAGAGTGAAATTCAAATCACTGAAAATGGTGATGGTCACAAGGGAGTGAATCCAGCAGCTGAGGAGACTTCCGCCTCACATCACGAGTTTGATGTCAACTCCTTGCAATTGATGCACCAAAAAGTATAGTACAAAGTTTCAGTACAGCAAGCTGTACTTTTTAACCTTTAATACTTTTGAGTCAAATTGCAAGTGCACAATTCTATCAAAGTAGTATTTTAGGTATCGATCCACAGGGAGTATGGAAAATACTTAGTTTTAAACTCTAAATAATTAATTTCAGAAAATAATAATAAAGTAAAGTGCAATAATAAAGTAGAATAAGGGGGGGTTTGTTTAAGTAATCCTAAAGGTTGGGTTCAATACCCGAGAATAAGGAATAGTAAACAATAGATGTAAATAAAATAAAGAAAGTAAAGATTGGTTTGCTTTCAAGTTGAGAAGATCTAGGGGTCTTTGGTCTACAATCCCTTGCTAATTCTATCTATTCGGTATTTGCTTGAATTCATGTATGATTTGACGAGGTTTCTAACCTAATATGTTATTAAGGGTCACTTTCGTGAATTAATAACGTGCCTAGGTAATTCGGACTTCACGATTAGGTCCTTCACCCTAGCTACCTAGACCATAAGCTCTTGTTAGTCTCTCCTCTCCTCAAATATTGGTACTTCACAGTTAGGTCATTCATACCAATATCCGATTTGATTTGAGATGTCCTAATTAGGGTTTGACTTCACGGTTAGGTCCTTCACCAAGTCCCTAACCTTAATTTCTATAGTTCCGACTTAGATTAAATTGGTTAGAATCTTAATCTAAACCTAGGATATTTGCATTCATAATTTGGTACTATCCTATTGATCACAGTCAATTTTGGTTCTTTCGAAACCAAAACGGGATACTACAATTCAAGTACTAACTATGTAATTAACACAAATGATAAATCACAGAAATTAACAATCAAATCCCATAAAACAATCATAATAAAAGCAAATCACCAAATAGAATAGAATTAAACAAGTTCATGCATGATGACCTAAACCCCTAGAGAGAGAACTACTCCCTCATGGAGAGATCCATTACAAAAATTGGCAAAGTAAGAAGAAATGAAATAAAAGAAGCAATTACACCCTTTAACAAATCAAAGAACCTCAATCTTGCCGTCTTCTTGCTTAGGAAATCCTTCTTCTCCTTGCTTGAAAGCTTTCATTTCTCCAGAATTTATCGCTAAGTGTGTGTGTAAAGAGAGAGAAGGATGGTGTGTTGGTTCATGTGAGATTGATTTCTCCGAAGAGAGATCCCCTCCGAAGAGAGATGCCTTGAATGGGAAAGAACCCCCTCCTTTATAGCAAAAGACTATGCCCAATCAAGAGGCATAGTCGTGGGGTGAGTGGGGTTAGTGGGTGCTATTTTTGGATTATTTTTCAGGTTGTCTTGTCCAAGTTTAGCTGTTCAAAAAGCATCCCTGGCTCGCTAAAAATAGAAACCGTGTTGAAAACGTGTATTTCTGGCTGTCTGCGGATCCACTGCATCCGTACTGACTCCAAGTTTCCTTTTTTAGATTCTCAGGTTGTAGATCTTCTCGTTGGCTTTCCGAAAAGTGGTCATATGCCCAAAACGGAGTTACGAGTCAACAGTTGTGGCCGTTTTAAGTTCAGACTCTATTTTTGGCTCTGCTACAGTGCGTATGCATCGATATCCGTGCATCCGCACGATTTTTGACGAATAACTTATTATACCTTTTTAAAATTGGCGCGCGTCCAGAAATCCATCTAAGTATTTAGTACGACCATATCGTAAACCGTGCGTCCACACTGGGCATTTTTCTTCGTTTTTCTTCATTTTTCTTTGTTTCCTGCAAATTAAAACCAAATAAATGCAGTAACTTGATTCTAGGTGTATTCTATTCTCTTTATATTCAAAATACAAGATATTTGACGTTATTTTATGATGAAAACTAGATCGAATATGTATATAATTTATGCTTATCAGCAATTTACAAACCATAAAAAAGAGAAAGCTTATGTAAGTACAAGTTTACTAGTGTAATTTTTTTTGTAAAGGCTATGTGGTTGGTAATGAGTTCCAACACAAATGTACCAAACCCTAACCCTAACTCAGTAAAGTAGGTCACTGCAGTACTCTTTATAAAATAATGTCATCTTAATTTCAACTTTAATACACGGCTCACATAAACTAGTATTATAGGTCACAACATTAGTCCCATGCCTTGCAGACAGCTGCCTATGTATAAAAATATTGCAGCAGGTCAATTTAGGAAATAATACATTTCTCAACCTTTACTTATTCTAATAGAGGAAGGTTAAGGAAATGAGGGCTGATGAGGCCAATGCTGAATTGGACGACAGCACCTTATTTCTAACAGACCTTAGTCCCCCTAGCCATGGCCGCATCTTAGGCTTTGGAAGCTTGCTTGAACAAAGGGTGCAAACACCAACCACCTGAGAAAGGCAGAACCATGTCACGTTGTCTGTGTCTGGGTTGACAAATGCTGGGGACCAAGAGTCCTTCTCTAAGGCAGAAGTAGAGAACATCATGCAAGAACGTGATCGCCGTATTGCCGAGAATCGCACCGAGAGGATGAGAGATCGAGCACAAAATCAGTTATTGTTCTCCCAATTGTTCAAAATGTTTGGGATGCAACAGCCTCCTTCACAGGTTAGTTCGAGCAAATTTTAGGTTAGTTTGAGCAAATTCGATGCTACCATATTTGACCAACTGAACCAGATTTTCTGAAGACCAATATTTTATGTTTTAATAGTTAGATTGTTGAATATCATTGATTGTGTTAACCAATATATGCTAACTTTTGAAATATAATGCTTAGGTTCAAGATCCAACCTCTCAACCATCTCTGGAAGTACCTTCAGTTCTGCAAATGGAATTCAATCAGGTAAGTACTTTTACAATTTCTGTTTAATTCCTGAATTCTTACGAAATATGCTTCTAAGTTAAGTGTACAATGGAAGGCATTAGATGATCCACAATAATAGGTACCACATTTAGTATCAAGTTAATGGTAATATGTAACATGCAAATGATCATTACACTTAAGTATCAAAACCAGCATCATGGTCAGATGTAAGTGTAGGTGAACAACATCAATGGGTAACAGTATTTATATTATCAATAATAAGTAATTTTCAGCATAACTAAGCTATATAAATATTTTCAGTTTTTTACATGCATGTTCTAACATATTACAATTTGTTATACATAGGATGTGGTTGGTTCTTTGGCACCAAATCAGGAAGGGTCTAACATGACTTTCCAAGCATTGCTGACTTCTGAAAATGAACAAGAAATTGTAGGTAATGATGCCGCAATGGTAGGGGTGTAAACGGAGCGGATTCGGAGCGGATAATGCTAATACCATATCCGTATCCATTTTTCAATGAGCGAATACGGATACGGATACAGATACGGATAGTAAACAGATATCAAAATTTAAAACCATACCCGCCTTAAATAGATACGGATACGGATTGGATAATCAACGGATACGGATTCTAATACGGATATGGAGCGGATAATTATCGGATAATTAAGTTATGCACTGTAAGATACAAAAAAGTGACTCGTTGTTGTCTTGAAACAATGACTAAAACTAATTTAGAAGAGACTAAAAGCATACTACATTCACGGACTAAAGTCTTGAATGGAAAACAATAGAGAATGAAGAAATAGAGATAAAAAGAAAATGAAATTGGATTATTGTAGCACTATCACCAGCAAAAAAGAGATTAAATTGGAAATCATATTGTATTATCATTTATACCACAACTAAGACTGAAATGAATATGAAATAATATATAACAACTTCTATCCGGAGCAGTAAAGTTAAAGTTGGTTGGGAGTAATTTCGGATCCGGATAATTGCGGATACGGATACGGATATTCACATTCATGAAATTATCTGTATCTGTATCCGTCATTTTTTCACCATATACAAAAATTATCCGTATCTGTATCCGTAATTATCCATATTCGTTTAATCCGGATACGGATAATCTCTGAATACGGAGCGAATACGGAGCGGATTATCCGTATCCGTTTACACCCCTACGCAATGGGCAATTGGTGGGCAAATCAGCCTTCGACATGAACTAGGGTAGTTTAGTGGGGTTGTGAACTTTAATTTGGTATACCTAATTTTGATTATAGTCTGGGTATATTTTGTTAACTCAATGGGGTGGGTTTATTTTGTTAATGCTTGACAGGTGGGCATAGTAGGTTTATTTAGAAGTTAACTCTTTCATTTAGCAATGTTGTTTTACTGCTTTTAACATTTTGGTACAATGTAACATGACGATACTATGTTGGTCAATGCTTATTAGTTGCTTACTACTTATTTTACAATGTGTTTTAAATGTGTTTTATGTAAATATTGATGAATTAAAAAGTGAGAATTGTAAAACAGCACTGGGCTAGTACCAGATTGGTACAGGGGGGAGGATTGTTGAATTGGAGCATGCTAATTTGCTGCCATTTCCAGCTATTATATACTTTGGTACATCTACGCAAATAGTATGAACTGCAGTGCATGCAAATAATGTAAATCATAACCTTGCAAATAACTACCCATGTAATAAGCTAATCATCTTCCCATGCTAATAGTCAGGTGGGACCAACATGTGTTAGCCTTGCATATAGTCAGGTGGGACCCACGAGTGTTAGCCTTGCAAATAGTCAGGTGGGACCCCATTCTATGCCTTTGCAAATAACCAGCTGGGACCCATGTTGTCTCCCCTTGCAAATACTAGAAACGGGGTCAACTAGGAAAGTATTAGCATGCGTAGTGATTGCAAGGCTAGGCACTTGCAACAAGTCAGAAAATAGTTGTTGTAAGGATGTCCTTGCAAATACTTTGTAGTTGTAAGGAAAGTTATTGCAAGATTATTGTTGCAAGGGTAAGCGCATGCAACAAGCCTTTTCGGACTTGTTGCAAGGCTAGGCGCTTGCAACAAGTCACTTTCTGATGCATGCAATAAAATCGGATTCTAGTAGTGATTAATTTCAAGATAAATAGAATTTACCACTTGACGCGCAACAGATATCTTCATCTAGTCGTAAGAGCAGTCACCCTCTTCTCTTCCTTCTTCTTGTCAAATATACGCACTAGCGACAGCAATTATGTCACTATCAATATCCACAACGAACAAGATGACAAACAATTATCATTCGGTACACTGGTACCAAATGGACAGCCCCTTTTATTTCTCTTTATTTCTCTCTCACAGTTTCTGAGTAGATACGAATTCTGATTAATGAGATTAACACAAAAAATGAACTGCTGATGTATATTTATAAACAACATACACCAGTTCAGTTGAGCCTGTTCATTTGCATCATTTCAGTTGGGCCTCTGTAGAAGTTCTTATCAGTAACCTGTAAGAATAACAATGTTAGACTGAGCCCAACCATGCCAGACTCAACATATATAACAAACCGAGACAATCTGAGCCTTACTCGAGCTTAAGTTTCTCTCTCGTCATGGACTAGCTAGAAACCGAGCCGACCTTAGCTGGACCGTGACGGACTCCTTAGAAAAACAGGGGCATTGGCACGTCTGGTCATCACGGACTCGAACTAACTACTTCTTGACAATTGGAAATTAACATTGATTGGTTCATTTTTCTGAATGATTTCATCAAGTTGAACAGGTGGCTGGTTTCCCACATCAGCAATTACCAAGTAAAAGAAGTCAGTCGTTGATAATTAACTGTTCAAAGTAAAACTATATAAATTAACAGAACATAGTCAAAGTCCACTATATAAATGATTCTTTACAAGTTCGAAATGTTTTGAAAGGATCGATAAGCTTGGAGACCCAGACAACAAGATATGGATAAGCTTATAGACTGACAACAAGACGAGACTTTGGTTACTCTTTGAATTTCTAGTTTCGTTACTTTAAATTTTCATTTATTTTCTTTAAACTTATTTTTTCGAGATATATATTTGGGTGAAGGTTCCAATTAATATAAATAACAACAACAATAATAACTAAGTGTTTAGTCTCAAACAAGTTATTTAGAATAGATTAGAAAAGAAACCCAATTAAAATCATAGAATCAAGGTAGATAGTAATAAGATATATAATAGTAAAATAATAATAATAATAGTAGTAGTAGTAGTAGAACTAGGGTGTTCTTAAGTTCACTAAGTTCCATGGTGAACTCAAGTCTAAAACTTATCAAATTGGCTTTAAATGATGAATCTGAACCGTTAAAACATGCCTACCTTACGAGTGATGCGTCTACATGTGAAAATTTTAAACATTCGAATTAATTTAGTATAAAGTCAAGCGGTCAAAATTAGAAGGTTAATAAATTAATTTTAATGCATTCATTTTTTGAATGTTTTTTGACCATTTGACTATATATAAAATTAATTTCAAAATTCAATTTTTTTATATGTAGACGTATTACTCGTAAAGTAGGTGGATTTCAACAGTTCAGATTCATCATTTAAAGCCGATTCGATGAATTTTAGACTTGAATTTACCAAGAGACTTGGTGAACTTAAGAACACCCTAATTCTACTCTACTACTAATAATAGTAATAGTAGTAATAATAGTAATAGTAATAATGATATCAATACTAATAATAATTATAATACTAATACTAATTGTATTATACTAAACTACTAATTATATTATATCTAAACTATATAACAAGTTTAATAATACTATGCTATTTTTTCTTTTAATTTACTAAAAGCGTACAAAATTGTTTGGTGGAAAGTGCAGGAATTTTGACGATAATTGATGGCAGAAAATGCATATGTACAATTAATATAATCTAAATAAGATTTTGAGGTTGGCTACTCTACTTCCATAAATATATCAGGGTATATGTTTATAAGTTAATTTTGCATTTTTAATGTCCAAATGGTCAATGTGAAGCACTCAACATGTTCTCCATACTAGAATGTGCTTGGAGACTAAATTATATATTTTTTTAGATTTTTTTTATTATTTTTTCAGAATTTTTCAAAACAGACATAAAAAATATTAGAAAAATATTAAAAATAATAAAAAATATGAAAAACCATGTTTTGTCCTGAAAAAATATAAGAAAATTTCAAAAACTATTGAGTGCTTCAGATTGATAATTTGGACATTAAAAATGCAAAAATGACTTATAAGCATATGTCCTCGTATACTTATGAAAGTAGAGAAGCCAACTTCTTTGCTATGTATTTGATGGCGATAATTTTTATTTTTTTTAAGGTCGGCAGGCCAATAGCCTACCAACAGATATCCTTAAGGAAGGAAATTTTTTACACGTTGATATTGACGATAATTCGGAGATATTCACAATACTTTGGTTGCGTTAGCCAAAAGTTGCTTAGTCTTGCTCAAGAGAATTGAATTCCTACCCTTCCAAGAATATGCATGAAAGACTTGTTCTACATACATTATCTTCGATTATTTTTTATGCCCCTGCGTATATATTAAATTATTATATTTCTCTATAAAAGATCTAAGCTCTTGGGACTTACAACATACACACAAACAAAGTATATTTTGCAATACAACATCATGTTAGGCGACAAAGTGGTAGCGTTAGCTTTTGCATTTGTCATGGCTCTTGCCATAACAAACACATGCTTAGCACAAAACTCTCCTCAAGACTATGTTAATGCTCACAACATAGCACGCTCGGCTGTTGGTGTTGAATCCGTTACTTGGGATCAAACACTTCAATCATATGCGCAAACATATGCCAACAAAAGAAAAGGTGATTGTCAACTTATTCATAATCCCGATATCAAAGGAAAATATGGTGAAAATCTTTTCTGGGGCAAAGATAAGTATTATTCTGGTATATATGCAGTTAGTGCTTGGGTTTCTGAGAAACAATACTATACCTATAGCTCCAATAAATGTGATTGGGGCAAAGTGTGTGAACATTATACCCAAGTTGTTTGGCGTAGTTCCACTAAAATAGGATGCGCTAGGGTGGTGTGTGATTACGACGCTGGTATATTCATCGTATGTAATTATTATCCTCCAGGCAACTATGAAGGCCAGAAGCCTTACTAAAAGGGTTGGTATTTTTTAAGTACTCATACGGCCCAATTAATTACAATCCATAGTACGTGGCTTATTGTATGATTGATATTATATAACAAATAAGGGCCGTTTATCCCTATCTTTATATGGATTGTTGATGTGTTTCTTGATGTTGAATGTAATATATAGGGCTGCTAACGAGCTGAGTTAGCTGAGTTATGGACAACTCGAATTCAACTCGGATGATAATGAATCAAGTTGGCTCGAGTTGAGAATATTAAGTCGAGCTGGCTCGCTGACTCGAATTCAACTCGTGAGTAACTCGAGTTGGCTCGTAACTCGTGAGTCAACTCATTTAAGGTGTTGAAATCTTGAACACTTAAGCTGATGATTATTGTTATGTAATAATACGAGAAGTTAATATTTAATTAACAAACAATCCATAATAAAATGATCAAATGAGATGAGCTAGGTAACTTGGATTAGTCACATCTAGTCAGAAAAATAAATTAATGCATCGAAAATTACCAAGAAAATTATTAATCAAATGAGACACGAGTTCTAACGAGCGAGTTGAGTCCAACTCGAACTCAACTCGTTTAACTCACGAGTTACTCAACTTGAGTTAGACTAACTCGAATTTTAAATAAACGAGTTGTTAACGAGTTCATTACTGAGCCGAGTTCGAATGGCTCACGAGTCGCGAACTTTTTATACATCCCTAGTAATATATTTATGTTGATTGAAATAAAATTGTGCTTTGTATTTGGCATTATTGAAGATTTGATACCGCAACATTAATTAGTTCATTTATGGACATGCTAATTGGGACCAACCATTACACCGGTTATTTAAATTTAACCGTTACAACGGTGGATGCTGGTTACTTAATTTTATTTCTTTCTCTATAAATAAAAATAAAATATAGATTTTAATCTAATTTTTAGCTTTCTCAAAATTCAAATATTTAAATTTTCAACATATCTGCATCAAACTTCAATATATTTACAACAATCTCAAGCTAGCTACTCCATCATACTCAAATCTTGATAAAAAGTCGAGTGATTTGTGTGAGATCTCTTGTTTGTTCAAACACTGGAGGCTTTGTTGCTCGAGAACCTTTAGTGCCTGCTTGTTTAGGGCCGTGTGATGTTTCAGATTTTTGTAAGAGCTCACCGATTCCATATTGTACTTATTTCTCATTAGATAAAGAAAAACATCATCTCGAATGTCGCGGAGCCCCGGAGACATAGCCATCTTTAAGACAAACTCTGTAAATATATTTCATGTCAAGTTTCTCTCAACTTTTCTTTTTATTTTTAAATACACTTGTTTATTGTTTAATTTCTTGATTCCGCCAAAAAACAGTATACATACACATGAGATTTAATTAATTCAATAATAAACTATCGGAACATTTATGTAACATTTGTTGATTTTTTTTTCTGATAAATATAAGAACGAATAATATTCATACTTTTTATATAAATAAATCATAAAATACCGCTAGTATGTGCAACGCTAGTCTTATTTAAATATTTGATTCATACAACAGATCTTCCAAAAAAATGTTCAAAGAAATAAGCTATTAAAAGATAATATGATCCGTGTATTAGCGATTCATTTCTATGTTAATAATTTCATAGAAAAATAATTATGAAACCTATGCATCTTATATGCAACTTATATATATTTTAGTGATTAAAATTTGAACGTGTTTAGATACTAAAAATAGCTTACCCAAAATACATTATTACTCATATATATAGAATTATATCAATCTGAACCTGAATCTTCAAATATATAATTAATATATATAAAGGAATATTGTTTTCATTATGATCATTCATTTGACATTTACGGATATACGGAAGTCTCCTTCCAAACTTTCCAGATTTTCATTTCATGATGTATAGACAAGTCAATTTCATTTAATTTGTAGAGAATTACACGGTGATTTGCAATTGTGTATTTGTTTTTTTTTTTCATGTTTTACAACCTTTATTTATTGTTAATAATCACATGTATATGCTTGAGTGTCAGAAAAACAAAATTCAGAGATATATGAAGCAAATATTTTTAAAAAAATTCGCAAACCCACCATTAATCATGACCCAAGACAATCTTTCTTTTTTTTCTTTTATATACTAAATTTGCCGACATTTAAGTGGATTTGAACATTTGAAAAGGTTTTGCAAATTAATGACACAATTGAATTCTTTAAATAGAAAACAAATCAAATACCACGTAATCATTGAAATCAAAAATTAACTCAATGAAATTGGACTAATTGTTCTTCTTTTTTTTAAATGAAAACCCAACAGAAAAATGTGAGACTTCGTTGGAATTCTCTATTCAATTTTATTTCATCAAATGAGAAGTAAACACATAAAAAATAGTATATATCTTCATGTCCACTTAATGAAAAAAAAAAAAGACAAGTTCATTAACTAAACGGAAAAGACACGTCTTGATGTGATATTTGAGTGGTTAGTGATATTTTTTTTAAATTGATAGAAAAATACTGATTTTCTGATATGAACTGCTAAGAACCAAGACTCCTGGTTTTGGGTTTTACTTTAACTCTTTTTTTTTTTTAGTTGGTATAAATTTGATTGTTGCTGATTCTGGTTGGAGTGGATTTTCTAGGTTGCTAATAAGAACAGATCGTACTTCGGATGATTTTCCTGGTAAAATAAAATAATGGGAACCAGTGAGGATTTCATATTGGTTTTGGTGCTATAGGGTTTATGGTCTTGCTGTTGGTTTGGGCGTGATTTTTCTGGTAAAAGGACTGGTTTTGGGGAGTGACTGATTTGAATTTTTTGGAACTGGGACTAATCTGAATTTTCTGGTAAAAGGACTGGTTTTGGGCAGTTACAAATGAGACAGGGAGAGCTCAATTTAGAAGGTCTAAGGTTTCAGATGAAGTCTATTTGAAAGATAGGAATAGGACTTGAACCAATGATCTGAGTTTTTCATATTCTCAAGTAGCAAACCAAAATTCGACATGCTTGACAAATCATTTTGTATTCCGTATGTAAAATAGGATGGTTCATTAGCATCTCTCAACAAAATAGACATCTATTTACCTCGCCCATTTTTCAGCCATGGATAGTTATATGTCGCATCATCCCGAATAACATCTAGATGAGATGTTTAAATTTTCATTTAATTAGTATTTGATTCATCTATACAACCTGCATAAAATTTCCCATTTTATCAAAATACAACTTCAGATTGATTTTTCACCAACCAAGATTCATACAATTTAGTTTGAATATTTTCAAATAGTACAAAGTAATTAGTTATTTTCATTTCTTTTATCTGTTTTCACTACTTTGATTTATTCTTCGTAAATGATATTTTGATGTTTCCAAAATCTTGCATTATTTACAGTTTATCTAAGCGATTTCATTACTTTTACATACTATACAAAAACATTATATATCTAACAGATAAGTATATTTCTTAGCAACTGAAAATAAGCACTACTTTTTCTCTCTAACTATTCAAATTATAAACGTACATTATTAACATAAGTTACTTTTAATATTGATCTCAGGAATATTTTTTTCCAGCAAGATTTCAGCCTGCATTCACCCTTTGTGCAGCTGTTTATACAAGCGTTATGCTTCCAGCTGTTGATCGACAATGGATCGATACTAGTCGACGTGGCATTACACTTCTCGTTGTTGATCGACAATGGATACTAACCACCATGTCGTTACTTGGACTCATCGTGTTTGATTTTTTAATTATTTGAATTTCATGATTTTGGTTGAACAACATATTATGGTTGAAATTTGGACGATTTCATGATTTCTTGAAATTCAATATAGGAGGACGATCTGCTTCGGGAGCAAGTTTCAATTCATGGAACAAACAAGTTTGATCTCTTCTTTTATTTTTTCCCTCTATTTATACTATTAATGTAAAAACTTTAGTTGTGACATAACCGAAAATTTAAAAAGTTTAGTTGTGACTTAACTAAAAAAAATATATTTTAAATTTCAGCTGGACCAAGATATCAGCTAATTTTAATGACAAGATGAGTAAGCTATGCCGTAGAAGGTATATTTTGAATAATCAAGGTCTGTCTAATAAAATTTTGTAAATAAACATCTTAAAATGACCAAAATGCAAAGTCTTTGAACTTCTACCTTATTCTCTTCAGATTCTTCTCTTAAAAAGTGTTCTAAATATATGACAGAAGTATAATAAAGACAATTCTATGGCATAAGTGAATAAGTTCCAAGCATATATCTGACAAGAACAAGTTAGTACGAACTATGGGCCTTTAGAATTGCTTTATTTACATTACAGGTAAAGGAAACAATAGCTTAAGAACCCTAAAACAATCTCCAGTCCTGCCATATCAAGCGCAATACAGCTATACAGTGTGTGGACTCTAAAACAACACTACTAGTACATAACAACCTAAATATATATATGACCTCTAAAATCTAAGTAAAAATTCTAGAGAAATGTTAAAAAAGAATTAGGCCATGCCAATCATTTTGATAATAAACTTTGTAATTTTAGAATTGTCCTACTATTTTAAAAGTAATTTTGAATCTCATCTTGTCAATTTCATTTTCTATTATTTTTTGCACATTAACTGTTGGTACCATAAAACTCCCCATAGAAAACCCTTTAACAGCTATATATAGTTCTGCTGGTACCATAAAACTGCCTCATAGGAACAAGCCAGAGATCTGGAGCTACAAAAATTCCAAAATAAATCATGCATAGAATTATGCTATACATTTGATAAATAGAACTAAAAAAATGGTGTATCTAATTGGCCACAATAAATTCTGAAAGTTACTTTTTTTTAAATCCTGTACAACAGACCTTCTAGCACAAAATTTAACGGCATAGAATTAAATTTATCAATGTATGTACTGTATGTAGGTACTAATAAGGACCGCCATTTTTAAATTAAAATTTGAGACTTCAAAGATATTCATATGAAATAATAAGAAATTTTATTTGGAATAACAGGTGGTGTGCCTACTTGGATTCTGAAGCCAAGAAAGGAGGCTGTTCAGCCGAATTGAACATGCTCTTATGCGAGGTATAAATTTGATTTAGTAATGCATACATGCAACATTATATGCATATCACAGTTTTAGTTCTGAAAATGACTATAAATGAGAATCTAACTTGCGCTATTAGAATTGGATATTCATTTCTTTTGGTGTTATATAATACGTGACACAAGTCCTGCTTATGAAATAAAATTGAGCTCATTTTATTCTCTGTTAATTAACAGGTTCAGAAGACCCTGCAAAATAGATGGACTGATATTGTAAAGGTTCTCACTGGCATGTACTTTTATTTATCAAAATATGCTATAAGTGATTGAATGTTGTATTTTGCCTGAAATTTAATTAGTCTTGAATGAAAGCTCGCAGGCATTTACTGTTTTTGCCTAATTTCACAACCCTAGTATCTACTAAATTTTGACAATTTTTGGAAGATTTTTTTATCACACATAACTCAAAACTTTTGAATTCTTTTATTTAAAATATCTAAAAAATCTTTTAATTTAAAATTAATGTTATAATAAATATGTATATGGCAATCCATATTATTTTCAAATATAAAATGAAAATATATTCAAAAAATAACCTCTCAAATAATTGATTTATTCTGATATCTAACATATAATATAATATTATGTTATGTGAGCTAATATTTTGTTAATTAACAAATATACTATTTTTTTAATGAATTTGGAATAAGTTTTCTTTCAACTCACAAGTAATTTTTTCTTGTGCACTTGATTTTTATAGTAGTTATGTTTGTTGCTTAAAATGCAGCAAAAAACGTGAAATCGAAATAAAAAGTGTATGATGAACGGAAACAAATGAATGATCCTACATTGTATGTGTGACAATTGCTATATTGTGTGATTCGCTGTCTATTATTGGGCTTGTTGGCCCATAGTCATAAGATTTGCAAATAATAATTGAATTATATCCGAATAATTAATTTTATTAGTGATGCCAAATTGAACGCTGAATTATCAGTTGACTGAATTTTGATCAAATTAAATCTGAATAATTCGTGAATTTTATGAATTATTCATTAATTTTTCCCAATTTTTCTAGAACATTTTTTTTTTGCTCTCTTGTAGAACTGAGATCTCTGATCCGGATAATTCCAAATCATTTTTGAATTATATCTGAATTATTTTCAAATTATAAATTTTTAACCTTGCCGATCCGAATTCAAATAATTCATTTGTCACTATGATTTGGCCTATATACTCTTACGACTATTCTCAGTTTATTTTTTCCCTAGGGGGTTTGTAATAGATTCCTTTCGAGAAAAGAACTAAGGTGACCCAAAATGAAAATGATGTACAGACAGAATAATTTTTATATGAAATTTAATAAAAAATTTTGTCTTCCGTTAATATACATAGTGCAGATTAGGGGTGTTCAAACGATCAGTTCGATTCAAATTTAAGTAAAATAATCAAATTAATAATACATTTTCATACACAACAATTAAAGTTCGGTTTGATTCAGTCTGATTTTGTTTAATAAAATCATTATAAAATCAATTAAATTAGAGTCGAACCAATATAAACCGGTCGGTTGGTAGAGAATTACATAGGGATTTGTAATTTTGTCTTTGTTTTTTTCAATGTTCTACAACCTTTATTTAGTGCTAATAATAACGTGTACATGCTTGAGTGTCAAAAAATCAAAATCTAGAGGAATAAGATGCAAATATTTTAATTAACTTTTATGTTTAAAAAAGACTAGAGAGGAATAAGAGGCAAATATTTCTCTCTTTCGCAAACCCACCATTCATGACCCAGGACAATCTTTTTCTTTTCTTCTTTTTTACACTAAATTTGTCGACATTTTCAGTGGATTTAAACATTTAAATAGTTTCACAAATTAATAACACAATTGAATTCTTTCAATAGAAAAAAAAAAAAATCAAATACCACGTGATCATTGAAAGCAAAAGTTTAACTCAAATGAAATTTGTCAAATTGTGCTTGATTTCTTGAAATGAAAATCCAACAAAAAATGTGAGACTTCGTTTTCATCAAATGAGAAGTAAACATCCAAAAAAAATATCTTCATGTCCACTTAATGGAAATAAAAATAAAAAACAAAAAAAAGGCGCAAGTTCATAAACTAAACGAAAAGACAGGACTTGATGTGATATATATTTGATTAGTTAGTGATATTTTTTTAAAGTTGATAAAACTTCATTAAAAAAATCTTTTGTATCCATTTTTTAACGTGCAATACTAAATATATCTCAACATAATATATACTATTTTTTTAAGGTTATCAACAATTTGCTGATATTATATTTTTACATTATAAGTTAGGGGAAATTGGATCCATGCCACCTTAATATAGTGAATTTAAAAAAATGCCACTTCAAAATTTTGATTTTGTTAAATGCCACCCCAAATCTCATTTATTAAGAAAAATGCCACAAATACCATATTAATGTATAATTTTAAATTAACAATTTACATAATAATTGAAGTTACCAAAACAACCTTGATCTAAATTTTTTTTTTCTCCTAGCTAGATGAAAGTTAAATGACCATGTTAGAAAGAAGCCGCTATAAAGTTTGGTCTCCAGTTTTTTTTTTAAGTTTAAAATGTCACTTACAAACATTCACCAATCGATATGAATTGTTTTCTACCAGTGACATTCACCGATCGATATGAATTAGTCTACATAACAGTCGTTCGATTGTGAAATCCAAGCAAGCTCCTTGTTCGATTGTGAAATCCAAGCAACCCCTATTTTAAGGACGAACAGAGGAGACGAAGAGAGGGTAGAGACAAACTACGACTGTTGAGGGTGGAGATGAATTGCAACTAACGAAGAGAGGGTGGAGACAAAGGAAATGATCACTCTGTTGCGTTACTGTTAGTTTGGGTGGAGACGAAGAGAGGTTCTATTGAATTGGACCAAATAAGGGTTAAAAGGGTGAGTGTATTTTTGGAATATATGAAAATACTACTCAAAATACAATATTTTATGTTTATTTTTTATTATAAATGTATAATAATTTGTTAATTGTGACATTTTTCTTAATAAATGAGATTTGGGGTGGTATTTAACAAAATCAAAATTTTGAAGTGGCATTTTTCTAATTTTACCATTTTGAGGTGGCATGAATCTAATTTCCCTTGTAAGTTACGTTTTGCTTTTCATTTTTTTTTTTTTAAGAAAATTGAATGTTTACTAAATACATCTCAATCTAGTATACTCTTTTGTTGTGATTGTTATATTGTAAGTTAAGTTTTGATTATTTTCCAATTTCATAAATAATAAACAAACAAATATTGAATGCTTAATTTATATATATGTTACATCCCAAAAAATTAAGTTATTATTATCTATGCTTACAACATTTTCATAATATATTAAATCTTTTAAACCTTTTGGTAACATATTTTATTTAAAATTATATTACCAAAGAAAACAGAGAATTGAAATGGTAATTTTTTATTATCTTATATTTCCTAAATTATTAATTTGTTTCATTTAATTATATTTCCAAAGAAATGCCAACGTGGCAATACTGTCAGGCGGCCCCATTCCGTAATTGTCCTATCTGATGTTTTTTTCACACGACACAAAGGAAACTACTATACGTTTTTTACTGAAATTTTTATTAATACCCAAAAATTATATCAATTTACTCAATGTATCCAGTTTTTGACAGAAATTCAATAATTGTCCCTTTCAGTTACTAAATAATTGAACAAAGGGATCCTTTCCGATTATTTAGTCACCGGATGCATGAAAATTATCCAGTTACTAAATAACTGGAAAGGAGCCATTTATCCGATTTAGTAACCGGACAAAGACATGGCTAGTTTGTGTTATCCAATGATGGTCATTCATTACATAGTCGAATTACACACAAAATAAAGGATAATTAAAATAATTAATTTCCTGACATATAGGTATGGGCTTCAACTGTGCAGCATCAAATTCTAAGATTACAATTAATTAAATCGTACCAAGTTTCTTTGTCAAAATTATAATTACGACGTAACTGCATTAAATATGTATTTTTAAAATTTATTCGTCTAGGACTATATTTTAATGGTTCGAAACCATGAATTTGGGTTGGTACAAGTAAAAGCTGATTAATGAGGAAGAACATTTTTTTTATTGAAATGGAGTTAATTATATTAAACTGAATTTGAGAAAGAAAATTACAAATTTATTCGTAGTTTTAAGTTATCTGAAAGAATCTCATAAGATCGCAAGAGCGTAATTAACATTGGACCATGATGTTAGATCAGAAGATATAGCGAAAACAAGAAGATAAATATTTTTATATTAATGCAAAAAAAAAATATTATATGGATCCATCATTCATGTGGAGTAAAAACAATATGTTTATTATCCACTATAGCACTAATATAATAAGAACAATATATCCAGTACAAAAGTGATTGCTATTCTTTGTTTTTTCTGAAAAAAAGAAGTTCAAATTTCACAAGTGGTGTTTTGTTAAGATCTAAGATTAAGACTTGTGTTTGATTAAGATCTAACAATAAGAAAGTCTAACTTTAGTTATTTTAACTTAGGCTGGTTTAAATTATTCATGTTTGTTGATATGTAAAATTAAGTAATGATATAAGTCATTTTTATTTGGTTGAAATTTGTGAATTAAATCATGGTTTTAAGTTGATTTTTTTTATATCTCCTTTGCTTACAATTTTAATTAGAAATAAATTTAAATAGAATAGTCAGATTAAATTTAAAAATAACAAAATAAATGCATGGATATCTTAGAGAATTTTGTCAAACAGTGGATAGAAATGATTATAGTGTAGAATAAATTAATTAAAAAGGAATTTGATCCCTTTTAGGAAAGAAAGCTAATGAAAGTTGTGACCATATGAGAAATTGCATCACCATTCTGCTATTTCGAGCATGGAGAAATGAAAGCGGTGATCATTCTCCAAAATTAGCTGTCTTTGTCCGGTTACTAAATAACCGGACATATGGCTCCTTTCCAGTTATTTAGTGTAACATCATGAAAAATTAAGTAATTATTATTTATTTACAAGACATTTTCATAATATAATAAAGATTATAGTTTTGTTAGAAGCAGAAATTAAATAATAAAATTACCATTTATGTTTTATTCTTAAAACTTGAATTTGCCCGTACAAGTTTCTAGATTTACTTCATTTCCTAAACTATAAATTAAATTTGATAGAGTTAGTTTCTATCTATACTTTATTTCTAAATTATGAACAAAACGAGAATTTTATCAAAGAATGGCTAGAAATGATTATAGTGTAGAATAAATTAATTAAAAAGGAATTTTATCCCTTTTAGGCAAGAAAGCTAATGAAAGCTGTGACCATATGAGAGATTGTATCACCATTCTGCTATTTTGCTCTCTACATGCCAAGCTTGGAGAAATGAAAGCGGTGATCATTCTCCAAAAAATAGCTATGTCTTTGTTCGATTACTAAATTACCGGACGAATGGCTTTTTTCCAGTTATTTAGTGTAACATCATGAAAAATTAAGTAATTATTATTTATTTACAAGACATTTTCATAATATAATAAAGATTATAGTTTTTGTTAGAAGCAGAAATTAAATAATAAAATTACCATTTATGTTTTATTCTTAAAACTTGAATTTGCCCGTACAAGTTTCTAGATTTACTTTATTTCCTAAACTATAAATTAAATTTGATAGAGTTACTTTCTATTTATACTTTATTTCTAAATTATGAAAAAAAAAAAATTATCAAAGAGTGGCTAGAAATGATTATAGTGTAGAATAAATTAATTAAAAAGGAATTTGATTCCTTTTAGGAAAGAAAGCTAATGAAAGCTCTGACCATATGAGAGATTGCATCACCATTCTGCTATTTCGCTCTCTATATGCCAAGCATAGAGAAATGAAAGGGGTGATCATTCTCCAAAAATTAGCTATGTCTTTGTCCGGTTACTAAATAACTGGACAAATGGCTCATTTTCAGTTATTTAGTGTAACATCATGAAAAATTAAGTAATTATTATTTATTTACAAGACATTTTCATAATATAATAAAGATTATAATTTTTGTTAGAAGCAGAAATTAAATAATAAAATTACCATTTATGTTTTATTCTTAAAACTTGAATTTGTCCGTACAAGTTTTTAAATTTACTTCATTTCCTAAATTATAAATGAAATTTGATAGAGTTAGTTTCTATTCATACCTTATTTCTAAATTATGAACAAAAATTATTGAGACGCATCCCATGCTCCCTAAATTCCCGCCCCCTCCCTAATTGACTTTTTTGTTGTTCGAGCAATAATTTTATTTGTCTATTTGACTAATTTGCAAAAATATACAATTATTGAATTTTACGATTTCTTCTATTTTTGAAAGATATGTAGATTCAAGTCAAATGAAATTGCAATATGAAATACTTCGACTGAAGAAATCATGAAGACACTTATCAAAAATATAAATTGTAAAATCTTAAATTTGGTAAAGTGTATTTGAGGTTGTTTAAATAGGGGGACAAACATTGGTAATGTTTCTAAAACGTTGTAACGTTTTCAGTCTATCAGAAATGCTGAAGAAACAGCTTGATCAAACTCAGAAACAACCTAAAATGTTATAACGTTTTCACAAAACGTTACAACGTTTTAGGAATGTCAGAACTGCTGGAGCACAGCTGTATAGAATCAACTTTAAGCGTTGTAATGGTTTTATAAACATTGTAACGTTTTAAGAATGTCAGAACGTTAAGTACAGCTGTATTTAAATTCAAAATTCAAGAAATAAACGTTGTAACGTTTGTCAATAGTTACAACGATTTACTTAAATCATCGTTGTAACGTATGACAAAAGTTGTAACGTTTTAATTAAATCTGAGCTTCAGAAATTCCTGTTTTTTTATCAAGTTTGAGTCAGTGCAAATAATTACGTAACATTTTACAATCGTTGTAACGATTTGATCAATCTCGCAGAAAAAGAAAACCTAAATTCAAAATTGAGCTAAAACGTTATAACGTTTTATCAAACGTCTGTAACGTTTTAAGTCAAATTGCTCTTTCTGGAGCTGTCTCTATAAATAAAGAAGTGGGGTCTCTTCCCCACTCAACCTAGCCGCCTCTAAAACTGCAAAGTCTATTTTATGTGAGCTAGAGTTCCTCCATTGTTGTGGAGCTTAAAACTTCAATATCTCTCAAACAACCTCAAATCACTTCACTAATCTTGATTTAGAGTATGTTAGAGTGATTTATTGAGTGTTTCTCTTTTGGAGATTTTACTTTGAGACTTCATTCTCATCTTCTTGAGTTGTTCGTGTGACTTTCCTTAATTGTAAGGGCTCATCTCTAGTTGGCCGTGTGGCTTCCCTTGGTTGTAAGGGCTCGCCGGTTCACAAGTTGTAAACATTTCGTATTGAGTAATAGAAAGACGCACCTAGAAGAGGTTGCAACGTTCCGGAGATGTAGGCCTTTGTTTTGCCGAACTCCGTTATCACCCCGAGTGTCAATTTCTCTAAACTCATTTATTTACTTTCAATTGCATTAATTTTCAGTTTTTAGAGTAATTAGTAATGTCCCCAATAGTTACAACATTTGTAACCCATTTGCATATATTAACTTCCCTGCTGTATAAATAATTTTGAATCATAACTATTCCCTTTTAATTATTCCCTGCCATAACTCCCTCCCCGGCCCCCATCTATTCTGATTTACATCACCAAATTCAAATGATTTGATTAAACTCATATGAATTCGCTCTCTCCTCTGTTTGGATCCGACCCTCTCTATTTTTTATAAATAGAGATATATCGAAGAAATATTGTGTTGATATTTGATATCAATTATTAAAAGTCCAATTCGAGCTCTCTGATTCGAACTCCGACTACGTCGCAATGATTCTGAACTGTTGTTGCAAACCGAATAAAATTCTGAATATCTCGCTATCAGGTAACCGAACTTCTCTGTAATATGTGTTTTTATTTTTATATAGTTTATTTGAATATTGGTATTGCATATTGGATTATGATGACATATTTAACGGGATAGCGGATCTGAGGTTAAAATTTGATATGTGATTGTAGTCTCCCACTGTATTGTGACATATCAAATTGTAGTTAAAACCCACAATAATCATCTATATCAGGTTTGATAGTATTGAGATATAGTTAAAACCCACTGTTAAAATTTGATATGTGATTGTAGTCTCCACAGTAGTCTCCCACTGTTTAATAGATTTTTCAGTAGTTAAAACCCACTGTATTGAGATATTGTCACATCTCCCAATATCATCTGTTTGATAGTTAAAATCCACAATAATCATCTATATCAGTATACCCCTACACAGCTGTATATTCCTAACAGTATTGCCACCACAGTTAAACCTTTTGATTTGCCTGTGCAGCCATTATTTGCGGATCAGCCCCTGTACCTTCAAAAACTATACTATTCCGGTTGTTCCAAATATACCAATAGCCTGCAAAGAAGTAAACACCCACTTTCTTTGTCACAATCCAACCCCTACAAGCTTTGAGTGTGTTTGTAAGCATGGCTTGTACGGAGTGACCATCATAAATGATTCTAAAGCCTAATAATAAATTGACGTATTATCACCGGTTAAATATGCAGTCATAATTTGATATGTATTTGTGTGGATTAATCCAACATATTTGAATGGTTGTTAAATTAAGTCAATTATAAAGAAGCACGTCGTTAAATAACCGCTTACTGAACTTTGTAGTTAACTCCGTTTTATAATTTTTGTTTTATTTTTGTTGACAACGTAAGTTGACAGGATAAAGAAAATTATGATTATGCTGTTATAATTACCCTCCGAATGATCGAAATCTGAGTTGTGACAATATCTCAACCTGATATAAATTTTTATTGTTTTGTTACATTTTAAATTAAGTTTTGAGTGTACCTACAATTTCATAAATTTTAAAAATTATTAAATGTGTACTATATATTTCACAGAATCTCCATATCTTTGTTTGTTGTGTATTGATTGTACGAATATCACTAATCGTTTCAGACTCCAACAATTTCATAAATTTTGATTAAAATAATATATAATATTCACTAGATATATATTAATAGTGTATATCCTTTTGATATTTGATTACATTGTAAGCTGGTTTCATCTTATCATTCAAACATTCTCTTTAATTATTTTGTTATCATATTAAATAGAATTTTTTTTAAATTAATAACTTTAATTTAATTATATTTAAAAGAATTTTTGTATCACATATGAGTCAAAAACTTTTGTATTTCTTTATATAAAATATCCAAAACAAATTCTCAATTGAAAATAAAATCCTGGAGAACAAAAACTATGTATCAATTCATATTACGTTCAAATATATTATGAAAAGATATGCAAAAAATAACCTCTCGAATAATTGATTTCCTCTAATTTCTAACATATAACATAATATTATATGAGTTAATATTTTGTTAAATAATAAATATACTATTATTTTTTAAATGAATTTGAAATAAATTTATTTTAACTCAGAAGCAATTTATTCTTTTGCACTTGATTTTTTATAGTAGTTAGGTTTGTTGCTTAAAATGCAGCAAAAAAAATAAAATAAAAATGTATGACGAACGGAAACAAATGAATGATTCTACATTCCATATATGTGACAATTGCTATATGGGGAATTTCACGTATACCCCTCAAAAACTTCAAAATTACGTATTTCCCCCTCTAAAATTTAAAATTACTTATTTCTCCCTCTAAACTTCAAAAACTCACAAATTTATCCATTTTATTGTATTTTATATTAAAACTCATTCTAAAATTTTAAAATACTCATTTTACCTTTTATTAAAAGCATATAAAGCCCGTCAAACTCAAATTTAAATCTAAAGAGTTCATCTACCGTTCGATCCGCGTGCATTGCATTAAGATATGTGCATAGTGCTTCAATATTTGTGCTGATCTAGCATGCAGGATCTTAAAGCAATATTGATTCGTGTGCATTGCATGAAGATCTGTGCATGTCGCTTCAATATACGTGCTTGTTCGCATCAAGATTTTTACTGATCTTGCGCACGCATATTTAAAAACAGTTTGGACCGTTGAAAAATTGTTTAGATTCAAATTTGAATTTGTTGGGCTTCATATAATTTTAGTAAAGGATAAAATAGATATTTTATAAATTTAGAATGACTTTTAATATAAAAGACAATAAAATGGATAAATTTGTGAGTATTTGAAGTTTAGAGGGATGAATATGTAATTTTAAACTTTAGAAGGGGAAATATGTATACGTGAAATTCCCCCCTTGTTATAATTGTGTGATTCGTTCTGTTATTGGGCTTGTTGGGCCTGCTCGTACGACTACTCTCGGTCTCTCCGTTTATTTTTTCCTAGGCGGTCAGTAATAGGTTCCTTTGGAGATAAGAACCATGGTGACCCAAGATGATGTATAAACTGAATCATCTTCATATGAAATTCAATATTTTTCTTTTTCTTTTTGGTCTTACGTTAATATGCATATTGCAAATTGATTTGTACTATGAATGAATATTTTTAATTTTATAGTTCAAATAATTGATATGAATCATTCAATATAATTTTCATATGACTATATTATTGCAAACTTAATTATATATTTTTTAGAAAAATTTTACTATTTTTTTATGATCTAAATTTTTTAGATTACGTGATTCTAAAAGATATAAAGTTGATCTACACATACATTTTTAAATAGTTTAAATTAATTATTAAAATTTTGAAAATAAAAATATTAATCATAGTACATATCAATATCCACTATGCATAGTACCATGCATAACCAAACTCTTATATTTTGTCAATTGTCTAAGTTACTCTCTCCTAGCGGATCCCAAAAACATCCAGACTCAATTATATCCAAAACCCAATATAAGTTTTTATTTTTATTGTGGAATGGTCGGTACGTACTTGATTAAAATATCCTCACGTCCAGCTTGATAAAATAAAATAATTAAATGAAGAAACACGTGATATTTGGTTAATTCGTGATTTTTTTTTATGTTAATAGAACTTCATTCAAAATATTATTTTAAAAAAAATATATTCAGTGAAATACTAAATATATCTCAATTTGGTATACTATTTTATTGTTTTGTTACATTATAAGTTAAGTTATGACTATCATTTCGATTTCATAAACTTTTAAACGAAAAAATATTGAATGTTTACTAAACGTATATCTAGTATTCTCTTTTATGGTTTTGCTATATTGTAAAATAAGTTTCAAATATCGTTCCAATTTCATTAATTTTAAACAAAAAACTATTTAATGTTTGCAAAATATATCTCAATCTGATATTTTTTTTTACTGTTTTGTTACATAATAAGATAAGTTTTGACTGTTATTTCAATTTAATAAATTCTGAATAAATTAAATGTTGAATATTTTCTCAATATATCTCAATCTGATATAATATTTTATAGGTTTCTTATATTAATTGTAAGCTAAATTTTGGCTGTCCTTCTAATTTCATAAAATTTTATACGAAATAATTATTAAATATTTACTAAATTTATTCAATCCGATATACTCCTTTATTTTTTTGCTATATTGTAAGACAAGTTTTGACAATTATTTTCATTTTATAAATTTCAAACAAAAAATATTTAATGTTTACTATAATACAGCCTAAAATTGGGCCTGCTTGCATAAATTCATGTTTCCGTAGCAATCTCTTCATGATTAATTGATTATGTACTAATGTCATTATGGCAACATGCTTTATTCTATTCAAATTTTGCACATATCCCGGGAAATATCTTACAATTAAAAAAATGCAAAGATTTGGACATCCTTTTGGTACAATCTCCAGTATAAATATAAACTTTTAAAAACCACCAACCAACTTTATTCCTTTTCTGGATCTTTTGTGCCATTTATTATGTTGCGTGCACAATAGGTGTGATATATCATATATCTGACCTATAAAAATAAATCGGCTATTATTTCAAGAGAATAACACTAACCTGCTATTTCGATTCTAACTGTTCAAAATTTTCAATGTACCAGTTTTAATGTATAAACTTTTATGTGAGAATCTCAACGTAGATCAATGGTTGAAATTGAAATAATAGGTTCATGTTATTCCTTTGAAATAACATCGGATTAATTTCCTGACCTATAAATACAAGTAGCAATAAATTACAATAGTATTATACCTATTAACAAAAAGAACAATATAGAACAATATATAGTTATATAGTAAAGGAAGGACCTGTTTGAAACTTAGTCAGGATATGACATACATGCACAGAAATTACTATATAAGATTACAAGGACATGACATACATGCACAGGAATTACTATAGATAAAATAGTTTCATAGAATCTCTATGTGCTCATTCTTCCAAACCTTTTTCAAACAGATGACTATACTAGTAAACTTCTCTATAGTTGTTTAATAAAGAAGCTACTAAGTGTCTACAGAGATTACTCATACTAATACAAATTAATCAACAAATATATTTGTGAGATCATTTGATATATCTTAAAATATATTAATTCATTTTAAATACAAATTGATTGCATATACACAAATTATAATAAATTACAAAAAATAGTCATTTGATGCAGACCTAGTTAAAAAGAATTAATTCTTATCGTACCATCACATTTTAGGTACTATACAATCATTTGAATAAAAAATGTTGTAATTATCACAATTAGTAATGTGATATCTGAAACTTAATAATAAAAAACTTACGCTATTAGTTATGACATGTACATTTATATATTTAAATTATTTTACGTGCAATATTTAATAACATTTATGATACGTAGAATTTTAAAAAAAACAGTTATGAAATATGCAACTTTTAGCATTAACAAAGATGTGTTAAAACCAAATATTTTAATTTTACCATTAAAAAAAATCAAATAACGACAAAATCAAAGAAATTTCATTTTTGACACAGTCGTAGTTTCAAATTGTGGACAAAAATGGAGTGTCCACAGCCTTTTTTTTCCAGTGTTTTTGATCAAAATTTTGTTTTCAACGTTTTTTGATTGACCAACAAATTTTGAGGGCCCACAAACTTTGCTGCAGCGGCTTTGATTAGGAAAAAAAATTTGTTGTCCTTAGCTTCAAATTACAGACACTCCATTTTCTGTCTGTAGTTTAAAATTGTTGTTATATCAAAAATAAAATATTTACAAATTCATGGTTATTTGGTTTGTCTTTTTTTTTAATGGTAAAAATAAAAATTCCGGATACAATTTCTCATATAGAGTTTTAGAGACGTGGCAATTGCCCAATAAGAGGAACAAATTGGGGAGTTGTATCAGCTCCTCTTTATCTTTCTTTCTCTCTCAGTCCCTTCCAAAACCATTTTCAGACAAATTTAAACTACTAGCAATTAAATAAACAAAAATCCTAAAAATATCAAATTCTTTCTCTCTCATGCGCAGTCACACTTTTCTTAAACCCTAACCTCCAACCTTTAAATACAATTTAAACCTCCCTTTCTCTCTCTAACAAACAAACAAACAAACAAAAGAAGAACAACACCATTCTCACTTGGTAACCGAAATAAATTGCTCTTTTCTCATTTCTCTTTCCATGCGCCGCTTTGAACAGCATCACTTTTACTTTAAACAGCGCTGTATATAATACGACTCTATATAGTATATGGTATATAGATATATACCATGGAATTCAAAATTTTAACCATATATAAGTAAAAAAAAATTTACAGCACTTGAGAAAAATGCACGTGTAGTCTGTTAGTGTGGCAGTGGCACAGTGAAAAATGGAAAGCTTTTTCTCTCTTTTTTGACAAATTGGAACCAGGGGTAAATTAGTCATTAGAGAAATATCTGGGAAGCTCATCTGCTCATGGATGAGTCCGTACACGAAAGTAACTCAAAGTTTGAGTTTTGATCAGGACCGTCCGATCCAATAAAACCGAGGTGAAATGTATGGCTTGCTTTAAATGCGTGCTAATACAGATCGGACGCCCTGGATCCAAACTATAAATTTGAGGTACCTTAGGTGAATGAGAAGCACCTTTTTTTTTATGTGAAGTATGAGAAACACCTGCGAAGCTGATTTACACGTCCGAGTCCGATCCACTGAAGTAACTCAAAGTTTGAGTTTCGATCCATCCGACCCGAGACACGGCTTGCTTTAAAATTCGTGCTGAAACAGATCGAACGTTTTGGATCCAAACTCTAAATTTGAGGTACCTTTGATCATATGAGAAATACCTGGGAAGCTCATCTGCTCATGGCCGAGTTAATCCACTGAAGTAAACCAAAATTTGAGTTTTGATCAAGACTGTTCAATCAGAATAGGGGCCAATCCGTCGCTTTAATATTCGTGCTAATGCAGATTGGACAGTCGAGATCCAAACTCAAAATTTGAGCTACCCTAGGTGTTATGATTTCGCTCATGACCTGGGTTGTTCAAAACGAAGTAAAGCTCTGCTCACAACGAAACAGTAGTTCTTCTAAGTAACCTTTTTACCTCTGATCCTCTCTCTCAGGAAGCCCCAAATCTTTTCTCCTCCTCTTCTCTGAGAACTGAGAGCTCTCTCTCTCTTTCTGCACTGGAATGGACGCGGCATTTCCTCCACCTCCGCCACCTTTACCAACGGCGATGATCCATCGATCGTACGGCGGGAACTCATTCGGGCCGTTGATTGTAGCTCTGGCCGTGATCACTGTGCTGGGTGCCTTGGCGGTGTTCATGGGTCGGATTTGTTTCGGGCGAAGAACTGTTTTCGGGTACGGGCGCTATGATTTGGAAGCTTGGGTTGAAACCAAGTGCGCGTCTTGTGTTGATGGGAGAATGGATGTGGCTATTCCCAGACCTCGCCACGTGGCACCACCTCCTCCTCCTCCTCCCGCCACGGTAGAACCGCCACCACCTGTCGAGGTGGAGACTACGAACGGAGCTCCTCCTGTGGTGGAGAAAGAATTACCAGGGCAACAACCGGGGATGAATTCGGAGTCATGAACCAAATCTTGGATGGTGGTATTTGATTCTTTTTTTCATTTTTTTTCCTTTTGTCAAGTTTTTGGTATTTTTCAGAACTAGAGGGGGTTATTTGTTTATTTGTTGGGACGAAGAAGAAGGAAAAAAAAAAAGTTGGTGAAGTTCTTTAATTTGATGTAACTGTACCACCTTTTTTTTTTTGTCAAGATCAAAAGAATAGTCACATTAATTTTTCATAGCACGAATCTTGATGCAATCAAACGGTTTAAGATTCGCTGAGAATTTTTATTGTACCTGGTTGGTACAGGCATGGTACCAACCTCAAATATTAGAATGTACAGTGTTGTCTCTAGCAACATGTAAACAATAATTAGGTTCAAGTGATTCCTTTCATGGAATATTTTAAATTTCTGAAGTTCACTAGATTAGAGATTTGCTTGCCTAAAAATGAATCAAGGTTCAGCTTTTCATTTATTAATGTTTTCATTGAATGTGTCAGTGAGAAATAAAAGCTGGATTTAGTCAATGATTCTGCAATTGAGGATCAATTTAGACCTGTACTGTACCGTATAAGTGAAATATGCAAAAATTGCACAAAAATTTCTGGTTTGTACCACAAAAAATATCTGCTGGGTCAAGTGTACACTAGTTGGTTGAATCCCATATTACCAGTATAAGTTCGAGACTTCTCGACTCATGAAGTGCTACGATGAAAAAACAATGACTATAATTTCCTATTACAATGTGTACCAGTAGCAATATTTGTAATTTCTGATACCAGTTAGCACATTTTCGGGTGACCCTTGAAGTATTATGTAATTAATACCCTACCTGTTATTTTCCATTGTGAACTAAGAACGCTAGTGTTGGTTTTTGCCAGTATTTATAAACATAATTTATACAATCATTTACAGATGCAAAAAATTAAAAACAACACTAACTTAAACAAACATGAAATAAAGATACAAATGGTCAGATATGGTTCATAAATTCATATAATTATTAGCTGTACTCACCGAAATTTTGAATAACATTTATGTTGTGCCCAGTTTTGAGGCACATAATTTCAGATACCAGCAGCAGTTTTACCAGAACTTGTCCAATTAGCATTTAATGCTAGCACTTGGTCTTTTTTGCTTGGGATCATCTACAAAGTCACTTCGGAGTAGGTCCGGTGCCCATTGGACCTACTTTGGTTCGATGGGTGATCTGGCCATCCAATTGCATCAAGAATCGTGTGCTCCGTATTAAAATTCGTATGAGTTTTTATCAATTTTCGTGCGCACAGATCTTAATGCTAATAGTACGGTGATAGAGCTAATTGAATCTAAAAGTAGTTCAATGCCCATTGGACCTACTATCTCCTACAAAGTTGCTCCATAAATAAATGAACTTCTGAATATATGATTAAAGAAATGTATATTTTTTTTTTCATTGTTGTTTAGCCCACTAAAATTTGATTTTTCACTTTAGCTTTGAAGTTTACAAAAATTTATTTCTTCAAGTTAGTGTTAGTGGCACTGTTATAGAGATAGGTAGTTAACTAACTAGGAACAAAATGTAGTAATATACTATCTTGGGCAGAGCAATCATATATATATATATATACACAGAGTTTGGGTACTTTACTTACATAAGCATACGAGGATATATGCTTATGAGTAATTTTTTCATTTTCAAAATCCCAAAAGTCGATCTGAACTGTTAGATGTAATCTCTACATTGAAATGTGCTTGGAGACCAAATTTTATATTTTTCTGAATTTTTTTACTATTTATTAAGCCACTTTGAAAATCGCTGATCCAACGGTGGCTTAACAAAACAGTAAAATCAGAAACTACCGTTGGATCAGCGATTTTCAAAGTGGCTTAATAAATAGTAAAAAAATTCAGAAAAATGTAAAATATGGTCTCCAAGCACATTTCAATGTAGAGATCACATCTAACAGTTCATATCGACTTTTGGGATTTTGAAAACGAAAAAATTACTTATAAGTATATACCCCTCATATGCTTATGTAAGTACCCAACCTCTCTCTCTCTCTATATATATATATACATACATATATATAGTAAGGCTACGCTACTTCGCAAATTAAACGGGCTGTTTTAATTCACGCTCATATCTCTAGTTTCGAAGTCCAAATAGCCGATTCAAACTGTTAGGTGTTTAATATATATTAAAATGTGCTTGGAGACCAATTTTTACATTTTTTAGAATTTTTTTATTATTTATTAAAATGGTTTGAAAATCGTTGTTTTTATTAAAATTCTACACCATTAAAAAACAGTTATTTTCAAACCATCTTAATAAATAGTAAAAAAAATTCAAAAAATCTAAAATTTGATCTCCAAGCACATTTTAATATAGATTAAACACCTAACAGTTTGAAAATAAGCACATTTTAATATAGATTAAAATTTGATTTTATTTCTAGTCTACTCCAACTTGTTTGGGAATAAGAACTTTGAAGAAGAAGAAGAAGAAGAATGCTCTCATATATTTATTCTCAAGTTTCATTCCTTGGAAAATAAATCTGCCGTTATTCCAATGTAATAACAAGTTTATGTTATTCTGATTCCAACTATTTAACTTCCTTGAGATTCGTACATAAAATTATTACTTCGCGTATAGAAAACATTGAATGTGTAGAAACGGAATAACAGATACCTATTATTCTATTGGAATAACAGCAGGTTTATTTGCTCATTCCTTGGACTTGGGAGTGGCTCCTCTCCATTTCTTGAACAAGGAGACGTCCATTTCATATTTGTTTCCTTTTACATGTTTAAATGTTGAATTCTTGTTTCAACTGTTTACACAATCCTCCCTACTAAATAGCATGCTATTTTTTTTGGGAACCAACCCTCTATTTATCCAGAGAAGATCCGAGCCGTTGATTCTATAAATCTCAGCCACTCATCAAAACAGATCTTAATCTCAGCCTTTAATAAATAATTTTGATTTTATACATCTGTTTCATGTTGTCAAACGTGTAGAAATCTAAATTTAGTGATTTATATCTATGCTACATATAATGCCACACAGAAATTGTATCACTGAATCTTCTTTTTTCCACGCGTTTTCTACTGTTTCCACGCGTTTTCTACTTTTCCGAATTCCTATCCTCTGCGGTACCTCAAACTTTGCGTGACTTTATGGAAAATCTCAACTGTTCAAATATTTTCTGCACAAATCTCAAAGCTCATTAATACTGGCGCCTGCGCTACCCCCGAATAGGCACCCGACACGTGGGTCAAGCAAAGGTTGAGATAGCGCAGAGGCTCGGGCCGGTGCCTATTCCCGAGATATCTCAACTTTTGCTTGACCCACGTGTCGGGTGCCTATTCGGGGGTAGCGCAGGCGCCAGTATTATTGGGCTTCGAGATTCGTGCAGAAATTATTTGAACGGCTCTGGATATCTCAACTTTTGCGTGCCTATTCGTGCAGAAGTATTATTGAGCTTCGAGATTCGTGTAGACTGTATTTGAACGGTTTAGATTTTCCAAAAAGTAAAGGCAAAATTTAAGATATCTCAGATGATATGAATTTCCTTCCCCATGCATCCCTTTCTCATTTCCAACGATGGCACTGATTTCTTTGTGAAAATAATATCTTCATTATTCTCCTTATATTTTTTTAATTTGCAATTTTAAATGGATGTATTTGAGTTTATGCAAAATTATTTTTCAGATATTGATTTGCAAATTGCATTAATGTAGGAGTTTTGCAATTAAGAAATGAAATTGATTTCAATTATTTCAGAATAGTTGTTTGCAATTGCAAATCAACTGCATCAATAGAGATGCCGTAATATAGTATTAAACTCTAAGGTTATAATTTACTTTGTGAAACAAGTGATTCAGCACCTCATATTGTGCTTGGTGAAACTGACATTGACACTGAGTCTGATTAATTGCTTTGTTCATTTATTTATTTCAAACAAAATAATATTTCAACCCCGTTGCAACGCACGGGCACTGGACTAGTAACCAATTAAATTTCATTATTATAAAGAGAAAAAATAAAATAATTGAAATGAGTATTCTCCCCTACTGAAGACAATACAAATCTGATCTAGAGACAGTACAATGAAATAGTTACTCAAGAGGGACAAACAGAAGGAGGCAAATATTTTTATTGGGTTTTTAAATGCTCTACTGTTCTAATTAGAATGTAATATCCCCGTGCCAGTAAAATGCGACAATCAGTGTAGCAGATCACTGTTCCCGCAATTCATGACCCATTCCATGAATGAATACACAGAAGGGACCACTAAGAAAATGAGATAATTTATTTTAATGGAGATTGTTGAATAGAAATGTGGGGCAGTGGGGCTCATGTGAGGTACAAAACCCACATGATGAGCTTCCCTATGCAGTAATTCTCAGATTTCCTTTGCTTCTTCAAATTAAAAGCTGCCCTACATGGCCACTTCATATTTTATTTACATTTTTTTTATGAAGTCCCTTGATTTTCAGAATTTATTATTTTTAGAATGTGATGATTCAAATGCTTGGACTTTTTTTGTTTTAAAAATAGAACTAATTTTAATAATTTTATCAGTATATAGGAGTTGGATTTTACGAAAATACAGCTTCACCAAAGTAAAAATTAGTAAAAAAAAAAAAAAACATATTTACTCCACCCATCAGCAAAGAATATAAGCAAAGTCCCCTCCTAGACATACTAATAAAATTATAGCAATCAACATATATTTCATACAATTAGCAATCAACATATATTATGTATATATAATATAATATAATATAATATATATATAATATAATCCTGAATTTTTTTTATAAACCATAATTAAGAAAATAATTTATACTTATATACTTATATACATATATTATATTATATTATACATATATTATATTATATATACATATATATACATATATATACATATACATATATTATATTTTATGTATACATATACATATATACATATATACATACATATACATATACATATACATACACATATACATACACATATACATACACATATACATATATACATATACATATATTATATTTTATCACACACATACACACACATATTATATATACATAAAAAATAGAGATGCTACACAGATCACCGCACAGAAAAAAGTGAAAAAAAGTAAAAAAAAGAAAAAATTGGGACCGAAGAAGCCATTTAGTTCCAAAAAAGAAAAAAAAGTGAGACCGGAGGAGCCTTCCGGTCTTTGTGATTTTTGAAAAAAAAAAAAAACAATCATGTTGAATTAGTAAAAATAATTTTCTTAATTATGGTTTAAAAAAAAAATTCATACTTAGCTGTCCAATTCAGACTGAGTTTGATTTAGGCCGAGTTTGTTTTCGACCATAATGAATTAAATGCGTATAGCTTTTGTGAGGAACTTTTCATGCTTATAGGAACAGGGGTTAAGCCTTTCTGTACTGGTATGCCGATTTTGAAGGACTGGTAAGACTCATAAGTCATAACCAGCAAGGTTAAGCTTTTCAACAGTGTTTTAAAAATCGGCCTATTTGACCAAATATTCATATTCAGTTGGAATCCGACTAAAAAATTAGTATTCGGTTCAATATTCGGCCGCATATATTTTTCTATATATTATCTATTCAGTCGATTTATAATCTGTATATAGAAATAAGTCTAATAATGCTGCGCATAAGTTATTATAATGCAATATTTCAATTGTTTCTAATGTTTCTAATCTGTATATAGAAATAAGGCCGATTTATAATCCTTTCGATTTCAACATTAAGTATGAGATGAGAATCGATATTTTAACATTTTATCACCAGTTTAACATGTACAGTCAATCATAAATACTTTCTTTGTATACAAATTAATATAAATTTTTATTTTAAAATCCGCATATATAAATTCAAATAAAAATCCATATATGCGATATGCGGTGGCTTTCCGAATACTGCATAAGAATCGATTTTTAAAACACTCCTTTTCAAAGATGATGATTCATGTGACATAAAACGCTGTCCAATGAGTTTGACATGAGCTTCTGTCTTTGACAGGCAAAGGTGAAGTTTGAGCTTCAGACTATGAATGCAAAAGATTAGTGGAGAGAAATGTATTTGCTCCACCGATCTGAGGTAAGGGACTGGTGAAATTGTGGTTTTATAAATTCAACTTCTATGTGCTTGTTCAGTTAAATTATTAAAATTAGTTGTATTTAAAAAAGAAATCCAAATACTTTATGTCTTTCATGTCTCAATTGTGCCTCACATTATTATTTTTTATTTTCAAAATTTAAAATAGTCAATCTGTATGGCTCAATATGACCTTCATATTAAAATGTACTTGCATATCAAGTTTTATATTTTTTTTGAAACTTTTTTTACTATTTTGAAAAAAATAGGTACAAATTTATTATTTTTCAGAAGAGTTTGGACTACCAAAAATAATGATTTTACACTTGTCTAAAATATAGTAAATAAATTTTAAAAAATATAAAATTTGATCTCTAAGTACATTTTAAATATCGAGATCATATTGAGTAGTTCAAATTAATTGTTTGAGTTTTAAAACATAAATAAATAAATAAGGATGTGAGCCACAATTGAGACATTTGAATCCAACTCAATATAATATATATTTTGTGGAAAAAAAGATGGATGATAATTTTTTTTGTCATAAAAGGAACAAAACATTTCTAAGGAATACTCAATAATTTCAATTTCTTTGTGCATTAATGCAAGTCTTCAAATTTGGTCATAGAGCAAGAGCATCCCAAATTTAGTCATAGGAAATTCCCTTATTTCAGTTTCTGTATGCATTAATGTAAAAGTCTCCGAATTAGTCATAGAACATCCAAATTTTGGTCATGCAACATTCCTTTATGCATTGATGCAAATTAAGTTTTGAATTTTGTGATCAAGTTTCGAGACCTACAATCCTTTAAAATTACATATAAAAAAATCAATGATTTAGGTCTCTGTGATTAAAATAAATGAGTGAGGCAATGCTACTATGCATAGCGTGGATTGATCCGTACTATGGATCAATATATTTTTTTTAAAATTCTAACAGTCAATCCAAACTATTCAATATGGTCTCCATATGAATATGTACATATAAACTAATTTTTACATTTTTTTAGAATTTTTTTACTAATTTTTTTAGATGGATAGAAAATCACAGATCAAGCAATTTTCTACCAAACTAAAAAAATAGTAAAAGAATTCTAAAAAAAAATAGTAAACTAATTCATATGGAGATCACGTTGGACAACTCAGATCGATTGTTAGAACTTCAAACTAAAGATTTGAGTCCTCTTGTAAAAAAAAAAAAGATTCGAGTCCACAGCACAAGTCAAGACTGTCCAATCTACATTAAGAGTTGTGTGCACGAAAATTGAAGCAGACTAGTATGAATTTTAAAGCAGAGTGCACACATTTTAATGCAGATTGGATGGTGATTTAACCCATCAAACAAAGTAATCCTTTTTTCCGTTGTGAGAGAGTCTGTATGAGAAGTTGAGAACAAATGAGAGTATTAAAAATATGTACATTAAATAAAATTGACATGTCTATACATCATTTTGGATCATCATGGTTATAAGAAAACCACAATAATTATAAAGGCAAGCCCAATAACAGAAATGAATTACACAAATTTTGGTCATAGAACATCCAAAATTTAGTCATAGGAAATTCCTTTATTTCAGTTTCTTATGCATTAATGTAAAAAGTCTTCAAATTAGTCATAAAACATCCAAAATTTGGTCATACAACATTCCTTTATGCATTGATGCAAATTCCTTTCAATTTTGAATTTTCTGATCAAGTTTCAAGACCTACAATCCTTTAAAAATATTAAAAAGAACCAAATCAATGATTTAAATCTTAAATCCATCAGGTTAAAAAAATTTACCCATCTGTCTCTTTCTTGACAAAATAATCAATATACTTCTAAAAATAAACAATATTCCTCACAAAATTTACCCATATGTTTCGAATGACATCGGATCAAATTCCGTCCAATGTTAAATCTAGACCGTTTGATCTGTTTTCGTGCTTACAATTAAAATTGAAAAATACTAAACCGGACAAAATAATCTCGATGCAGATCAAACATTGGACTATACAAGTTTACGCTTAAATTATCTCAAATTACTAGCGAAGTTGACAAATGCCAAGTCAAACAAAGACAACCAATTGTTACAAAAATGAAAAGCAAATATTATTATGCCCAAGTGATGATACTGACAACATATGGAAATTATTATTTCCAAAAATAAATGTAGTTCTAATGATCCTGAAGACAACCAAATTATAAGAATCAATTGAATGATCATAAAGAAGACAATGGAGATATATCACAAAATTCAGACGATCACGAAAGACTCAAAGATAAACACAATTTATTATGGGATCCCTATAAAAATTACATGCCTTGTACCAGTAATAACTATGGCATATGAACTGACATTTACAATTCAAAATGGAGCGTGCACAATTCAATGTGACTTGTTCCAGGAATAACTATGGCATATGAACTCGCCGAACACATCATAAAATCATACTGGTACCTGTATATATTTAGCCCAAACATAGCAGCTTACAAAAATATTACTCTTTGGTTAAATTTTCAAGGGAAACAATTTAATGGATGAAAATAAAATATGTACTCTCAAAAAGATAACTCAGAAGTCAGAACAAAACCAAATCTCTACTCAGAAAAGAACAAAACCAAATCAAAAGATAATGATTAAAAGAATCACAAAAATATAATATATAGAGAACATATATTATGAAGGCCCTCAGAAAGTTGATAGTATTTCAAGTTTTCAACACAAGGTCTCTGCAGCACAAATATAAACATCAATGGCTTACATTGTAACATAGTCAACACCTACTTTTTTTTCTTCCTTTTTGAGGGGGGAATTCACATCCTCAGGTTGCTTGAGTGAGAACAATTGAATCGGATGGCCTCAAATTATAATTTTTAACTTGCCACGAATCTAAAAGCACAAATAATACTGCCCCCCTACGCCATCCCGAGCAGGCACCGACTGAGTTTAAATCTGGGCCATCCATTTCAATTGTGTTGAGTCAAGTACCTGGGTAAATATGGATTCTTTTGAGGGGTAGGGGGGTGTTGTAAATAAGTTCACATCCTCTAAGGTACCTTAATTGAAATTACTTCCAGAAGTGGGGTGTTTCCGATGAGAATCGGATCAAGGTGCCATTAACATTTATATTGGCCGACTGGTCTAAGGCGCCAGATTCAGGTCCTGGTCTGAAAGGGCGTGGGTTCAAATTCCACGGCTATCATTCTTTTTTCAATCCTGACATAATTTTTGGCTAAAGATTTTAACAGAGCAGTTTTGCCTTCATGCAGCAAACCACTGAAATTCATATCCTTTCCAACAGAACCTTTTTTTTTCAGTTCTCCGTTCTTATCCTCATTACAGCATCATTGGGCCTCTTCATAACCACAAGTAAAAATGTGTTTTCACCAAAGAAACAAAAAGAAAACCCAGAAAAATAATTTATACTAGGCTTGAACAACAATTTTTTGAATGGAAAGTGTTAAATAATACTCAAATTAGTTAAAAACCAATCTTTAAAAACTTATTTCAGAAATGAAAACCCTGCATCACATTTTAATAAGAAAACGAAATTCAAACTTCACAAATCTTGATACATAAAAAAGTGAAACTTCATTCGAGTTTTGTCAGGACGTAAAATGTAAGTCAAATTTCATGAAAAACCTTCATAAAAATTCTTAATAGGAAAAAGCCATTGGAGAGAATCCCATATAAACCAAGTCATCATCCTTTCCTAAAATTCAACATGAAGTGCAGATTTTATCCGCATTTTCCTCTTCACTTGAATCTCACTAAAAAAAGATCTAATATTGTTGTACAAGGAGATTAGCTAAATTTTAAGATCACCTATTAATTTACTAAACTTTACAAGGCAAGGCAAAAAAAAGACACATTACAAAAGGTAAAAAAAGTATCTATTTTTTTCATGGTTCGTTAGCAAAAACCAAAATTTTGTCCTCTAAAAATTACTCTATGCAAACAATAACTATAATTTGGTAGTATTTTCAGTAATAAAGGAGACCCAGAATAGAAATGGACAAATGCTATACTGTAATTCTTCACAAATAAACAAACATCAAAATTGTTCATAATAGTGTTCAGAGCAATAGATATGAATCTTATAATTACATCAAGTTTAAAAAACTGTTGAGAAGATATCAGTGAACAATATTATCAACAAGTGCACACACACAAACATCAAATTTTTAAGTAGATGTATGTTACTGAGGGGAAAAATCCAAAAAATAAACAAAATATGAGCCTTCAGACTGTTCATTAATGTGTTCATAATATATTGTTTCAACATGCCAAGGTCACTGGGAATTCGTATCCTCTGAGTTAACTCAAAATTTGAGTTAAGATCTGGACCATCTGATTCAAATTCACACTAATATTTAATGGCCCCATGCATTATAGGCATGGGCCGGATTGACCCGAATTCTGATCACACAGCCGAAAAAATGAACTCAATAGTTGCGTTAATGCAGAAGATATGGATTCGGTCACTGGAGCCCAAATATATAATGTGTAAAATGTCAGAAAAACATATGAGTGAGACTATGGTACCATGCATAGCACAGGTTGTTCTGTATTACAGATCAATTCTTATTCAAAGTCTGAATAATCAATCCGAACCATTCAACATGATTTGCATATGATAATTTGCTTGCAGACTAAAATTTACATTTTTAATACTTTTTTAGATAGGTAGAAAATCACTACTTTTGAATGGACTAGAACCTTTAGATCAAGTGATTTTCTACCCCTCTCTCTCTCTTACACTTCTTCTCCTCCTTCTTCTATCCATCCATCCATCCAACAGACCCGTATCCTCCCAGGTATTGTAAAAGATTCCCCTCACTTTACGGTTTGAGAATTGATCTCAGCCGCTTTGGGATTCGGGCTAGCATAGGAACCAGTATTATTTGTGCTTTGAGATTCATGCCAAGTTAAAAAGAATGGTCCGGATCCACTAATTGTAAAAGATTCCCTTTTCAGGTAATGGAGAGGATGTGAATTCCAACAACATTATATATTGGGCTACAACAGTGACATGAAATTTGAGATTACCTTTACTGCAACTTTTCATCATTAGGCCAGTAATTTAGAATAAAACAATAACAAACATTTAGTAAAGGCAGCAGTTGTAGAGCAATATCAAATCATCAACCCAACATGGCAACAACAATGCAGAGTAAAGGCTAGAAAATAGCAGTCAATCAATACCAGCATTTGAAAAATCAAAGAAATATAGTGCAATCTAATAATTCGCACGAAAAGTGAAATGAAATGTAGTGAACCAAAACAGAGAGAAATTCAATTAATACAAGGGGAAAATTTGCAGCTACAAAAATCATCAGGCAATAAAACATGAAGTATAAAATGCATTGCAAAGACCCTCAGTAAGTATCATAACACAACTTGTTTTTCAACACACTGTTCACTGGGGTCCATGTAAAAATGTACACCTCCCATGCAACAAGCAGCAGATACGTATCCTCTGACTTATCTCCACTTTTCAGTTTGATGTCAAAAGCGAGTCCAAAAAGTATTTTCGATGCCTTTCAAGCAATCAACCCGTTTTGTTATTTTTTTTTTTTTTTCTTAATTATGGTTTATAAAAAAAATTCTGCACACACTCTGAATCACCTGAAGTAACTCAAAGCAGATGGTCGGAATAAAAACTCAAAATTTGAGGTACTTCATATGATATGAATTCCATGCACACACAAGCGGAGGAGAAGAAATTAACATGCCATAGACCCTTAACCCAAAGGGCAAGTATCCTCACAGGTACTGTATAAGATTTCCCTCACTTCACGGTTTGAGATTTACTCTCAGCCGCTTTGAGATTCAAGCTAGTGCAGGGGCAGTATTACTGGGCTTTGAGATTCGTGCCAAGTTAAAAAGAACCGTCCGGATCCACTAATTAAAAATATTATCTTTTCAGGTAATGCACTGGATGTAAATTCTAACCCAAAAACCTAAAGCCAAAATTCACGTACATTCTTATAACATCATTTTCAGATCTTCATCTTATACTTATTAAACATCATTAGGTCTTCACCACAATAAATACAATGCATTTTTAAACCAAAACAAACACTGAAAAGAGCATGCAATAAACAACATATTAAATACTTCTCTACGTCGTAGATGTTGTATGAGCAAGAGGAAAAAAAAATCAATCATAAGAACATCAAATAGCAATTCAAAATCGGCTTGCAAAAATCGATTGAAGAAAACAGATGCTTAGATAAAGCATCAGAGAGATTCCCAGTTAGACCAAGTCTTCATCTCTTTTTGGAAATTCAAAAAGGAGTACAGATTCCCTGTCTACATTCTCGTCATCACTTGCATGACCTTATCAAACAAAATCACTTGAATTTAAAGGATGTAAATTAGTGAATTCACAAGTTCACAAAAGAAAAACTTCAGTTTTACAAGAAAATGTGAATAAACAACAGATCAAACAATGCACTATTAGGCGATGGTGAAAAGTACAAGAAAATCGAACACAATAGATGGATCAAATTTCATTTTCATCAAGGAAAGAAAGAGAAATATACTAAAGAAGAGATTTAATACCTGAGACCATTCAAGTGAGCTAAGGGTAACTTGAACTCTAACTCGTGAACATAAGGAGTCAAGTAAACTCGAGTTGACAGTTCAGGTTCGAGCTGAAAAACCAACCCGTGAGCTAACTTGCATCCAGTGAAAAAGAAGAGTCTTTGAAATCCACCAACCTAAATTAAAAAGCAAGTAATAAAATTATCAGACAAACAACAGAAGGAAAAGAACCTCAGGTCTTTCAAAAAGAAGAGTCCAATCTATTTCAAAAAGAAAACATAACTAACCGCTAGCAAGGCAAGAAAGAGGGACTGACAAAGAAAGAATCAGTAGTTGGAAAATTATTTGTTTCTCATTATTTTTCAGATCTCTCTCTAACATTTTAAGAAAAGCAGCAATGCAAAAGTAAAAGCTAGAAAATAGCAGTCAATCAATACCGGCATTGTATGTTTCAAATTTAACGAAAATTGAAATGAAACATAGTAAAGCAAACCGTAAATAAAATCAATGAATACAATGAAAAGTTTGCAGCCACAAAAATAAGCGAAGTATAAAATGCTTTGTGAAGACCCTCAGTAAGTATCATAACTTGTTAGACAACTGTCTGCTCTCTGGGCCCATATAAAAATGTACACGTCTCACATGCAACAGGCAACCAGTGTTGTAAAAAACGACCATTTCAACCGATTAGCCATTGGTGACAACCAAACAATTACGGGATTTCCCAATTAATCAGCCGATTATTTCCAATTATGGCCGATTATTCCCGATTAATCGTTTGGCAGTATCATGTCAGTCTTATAACACTACAGGCAACAAGCTTCTACAGCCTTTTATGGAAGCACAGGGGCGGAGCCAGACTTTCAATCATATAAAATTTTCATGCTATACACACACATGACATTTATTCTAAATCATATATAAAATCATACACACACACACACACACACATACACACAGTCCAGATCCCCTGAAGTAACTCAAAGCAGATCCAACGGTCAGGATCTAAACTCAAAATTTGAGGTACCTCGGGGTAATATGAATGAGTGTGTACCCTCTAAGATATCTCAACTTTTGCGTGACTAACGTGTATGGTGCCTATTCAGGGATAGCACAGGGGGGAGTATTATGGGAGAGTATCTTCTGCGGAGCTTTTAATCTGGTCCGTTCGTTTTGATTGGACAGACCACATCAGAGGGTGCCTAAATTTTGAGATATGATCTGATCCGTCCGATCAAAACAAACGGACCAGATTAAAAGCTCCGCATAGCTCTGCAGAGAATACTCCGCAAAGGATAGCGTTCCGGAGTATTATTTGTGCAGAAAGTATTTAAACGGTCGATACGAATCACATGCACACAAAGGCAGAGGAGGAGAGGAGAAGCACAAGAAGAAGAATAAATATGCCATAAACCCAAAATCCTTAAAAGCATCTCCATCCCAACAATTGAAATGAATTTCTAAATAACTGTTAACCATGGTTTAGAAATTTAAAGCCTCCAAAATACATGTACATTCTTACCCGGCTTCAACAGAGAACATTTTCATTCTTATACTTACAAAGCATCATTAGGTCTTCATCACAATAGATGCAATGCATATTTAAACAAATACAAATATTGAAAAGAACTTGTTTACCTGAAAAAAAAATATATTTACCATCGGAAGATCAAATAGCAAATTCAAAAGCAACTTGCAGAAATTGATTGAAGAAAACAGATAAAACATCACAGAGATTCCCAATTAGACAGAGATCAGGTATACAGCGGCGATGCGCATTCGATCTGCGGAGTTCCCAATCAAAGAGTTGAAGAGAGAGAGAGAGGCTCAATTCAAGTGGTTTTGGGCCTTACGGCCTGTCAAGATGCTCACGGAGTTCAGATCCAGTAAAGTAACTCAATTGTTGGGTTTTAAATCGGGACCGTCCGATTCGAATACGTGACAATCTATCCGAAATGGAGTGCAGATATTCTGAGCATAGAAATCCAAAGCAATCTTGAACGACGGATTCGAATCGGATGGTCTCAATCCAAAACCCAAGAGTTGGCTTTAGGGGATACGGACCCATGCTCACGGACGGTCCAGATCTGAATTGAGATTCGTATCAGATTAAAACTGACGACGCAGATTTCATCGTAATATAAAGTCCCGTAGGCTGGGATTTTTCTCAGATTCACACTTTGATCGGAAAACCCTTAAAATTTACACTAGTTAAGTGGAATTCGTCTTCGTTGCTTCAGTCACCAAACAAATGTAGCTTTCAAGCAGTGCGAAGATGGATTTATAGTTCCAACCAAGTAAGTCTTTTTCTAGTTGTACTTGTTATTCATAACAACACATACATTCACAATGTCAATTTTTAGGGTTTAATGGCAAGTGATGGAAATAAGAAATTAAAAAAAGCAGGAATAATTATTTTGGGTATATCAATTGAATTTGGTTTGCATATTGTTGTATATGGTTAAAAAAATTCAATTTCAAATCACTATTGAAATCATTTCTTGTTTTGTAAAATTAGGTTCTGATCAGAGCCTCAATTTCTTCCTTCCCAAATTTTCATCACTGGTGTTGGCTATAAGTTGCCATGGTGAGGGTGAGGGGGAATGAGTCCGTTAGGCTTGCCATGGCGAACCGGATAAATCCTCAAAACAAAGGAGGAGAGACATCGAATCCTCCAATTCAAAGAGAAATGGGGGGAGGAGAGACTCTGAAACCTCCGTCTCAAAGAGAAATTGAGGGAGAAGAGACTACAAAACGTCCATCTTCAAGAGAAATCGGAGGAGGAGAGACTCCGAATCCTCCGTCTCAAAGAGAAATTTTGGGCGGAGAGACTCCGAATCCTCCGTCTCCGAGAGGCTCGAAATCCTCCGTCTCCATTGCGAAGGAGAAGACGAAGCGGAGAAAGACTCTAAACAAAGGAGGAGAGACTTCGAATCCTCTTCCTATTCAAAAGGAGACTGGAGGAGGAAAGACTCTAATCGAAGGAGGATATACTTCAAATCCTCCGAATCAGAGAGAAATCAGGGGAGGAGAAACTCCGAATCAGATTCAAAGAGAAATCGGGAGAGGAGAGACTTCTAATCCTGCGTCTCCAAGTAAAATAGAGGGAGAAGAGACTTCTAATCCTTATCCTCCTCAAGAAGAGACTGGACAAGGGAGAGAGAAAGTCACTATTGATACTGACTTACTGGACTGCTCCATTTGCATCAATCCCTTGTATCCTCCACTTTATCAGGTTTGTTTTTCAATAACATTCACTTTTTTGGTACAAGAATTGCAGTTAAAATACAATCAAGTTTTGGTACAATAGAAGCATTTTTGTTAATTTTCACCTTAATTGCAAAAGCTAAAATTGAACCAATTTGCCTTTTACTGTTGATTGTGTTTAAACGGCCATGTCGTAGTTAGTTTATGCTGGTAAAGACTACATGACTTGTTGACTTTACTTCCAACAATGTTCTATTTTTCATTTTTGTTTTTGAAAACACTCTGTCGAATTTAATCAGTTCTATTATTTCTCAGAAATTAGCAATCAAAATAGGACTTGTTTTTTTAATGATACAAGTACAATTCTTTTCACCTTAATTGGGTGCCTAATACATCCCTAGGCCTCGTTTTTATTATTTGTCAGAAATTTGCATTTGTGTGCTGGATTCTGATCTTGTTTGTACTTGTTAGAAGGAAATCAGGTTGGTAATTATGACAAATGTTTTTGTTCATTTCTTTGTTTTTAATTTGGTGACTTTATTTTTATGCCAAGAACATCGATTTCATTTGAAATTAAGTCAAAAAGAATGATGAGTGTTTTTCTATTTGATGAATTGATATTTTTCTCCAAGACTTGATGATAGAAACAAACATAAGATATTTGTGGTTGAGATTGTAAATTCAGTAAAATGATTGTTGTTGAAATTTTTAATTCAATTTGGTACAACTTAAAAACATTTTTGGATTTTATCTTATATCGCAAATGAAAATACTGAACAAATTCACATACTTTTGACAGTGTATCAATGGTCACGTGGCATGTCCCTCCTGCTGGACTAAAGTACAATACAAGTGTCACATCTGCAATATTCCTGTAGTGACCCACAACATCGCACTTGAGAAGGTTTTGGAAGCTGCACATGTCCCTTGCACTTACGCCAATTTAGGTTGCCAGAAGTCTGTGTCATACTCACACAAGCAAGTGCACACGGATACGTGTGAATTTGCCCCGTCTTTATGCCCAATTTCAGGCTGTGCTCACAAGGCCTCTATAGGTGCATATTTTTGCTTGTCGATACTTTTTTGTTCTGGTATTAGTACAGCTAATCCACTAACATGTAAGCAAAACGTTGACCATAAGCACAAAAATACAGGGACAGTTTTACTGGTTTACTGTTCTCGATTGAAACTTAAACTGCATATAGTACAGCTTACTAAAATCATTTGCCTTATGCGAGCCTTGATTGGCAAATCTTCATTTCTCAAATTTTCTAACGAGAAGTTTGTTTATGCACAATGTTATAGGAGAATGGCGGGGACATTTTCTGAAATACCACCGGAACCCCTGCGTTCACTACGGTTATGGTCACTCCCGCACTATAAGATTTAATGAAGAGGATCCGTATTATACATTGTTTGGACCCGGTAAAGATTTGTTTCTGCTTGTGAAGGAATCCATTCCCAATGTTGGGAATGCTCTCTCTTTATATTACATTGATGTTCCCGAACGGGGCCAAAATGTTTTCCCATATGAACTTGAGTTGGTTACTCGTGAGAATTGTATTAAAAGCTCAGTGCAATTGAAGTCGCAAGCCATTTCCATCAAGGAGTGGAAGAAAGCCAAAGTGTGTGATCGTTTCCTTTTGGTACCATTAGGGTTTACAAAGAGAAATATGAAAATGCATGTTTTAATAAATAATGAGTTGGATGAAGAGTCAGAAACAAGTTTGTCAGACTGAAGAAAGTGACCTTCTTTTACAGATGGTTCTATCTATGTAACTCATGTCATTAACCTCCTTGTTTTAGAATTCTATATTGTTAGTTATCTGATTAATCATGATTTTCTTGAAATGAAATTTTTAACTGGTAAGTGATATGCTGCTGGTAATTTAGTTGTCTAAATTTGAATATAAGTATATTAAGGTCTTTAATTTGAAACTTAAAAGATTCAGTTTAGTTTCTATGACGAGGTGTTGTGTCTGTTCAGCTTGCTGTTGCTACTGTGGTTATGGTTGTTGTTGTTGCTGAGATGGGACTACATTTCTGAATATCACCATGTCCATGTCTGAATCTGATTATTACCTTAGAACTTGAATTTTCTGGCTTATCAAATAAAGTGTATGCATTTATTTTATTTTTATCCAATTAATAAAGGGGGAGGAATTGATTTCAGTGGCCCTTTCTGTGTATGTATTCGTGGAATGGGTCAGAAAATGGGGAACAGTGACCTGCTACACTGATGCTGGGCATTTGGGGAACCTTGGTTTCAAGGCACGCTGTCTACTATCCTGTCCACCGCTGACCACAGGTCGTTACTGTTACTGGTAAAGGATCTAGTGGATACTGAAACTGCTACATGGAATGTCCAGGTTTTCGGCTATGCCAATTGCATGAACATTCTGACAACAGTTCAGCTGCCAGTCAAGCAAAAAATGGGATTTCTTTGTCAAGGTAATATAGAGAAATCTAACTGTTACAGAGATGTAGTACTATACTATCTTGAGCAGAGCAATCATATAATTTTTTTTAATATGCTTTGATATATATTTATTCTCAAGTTTTATTCCTTGGACCTTTGAGTGACTCCTCTCCATTTCTTCTACAAAGGAGACATCCATTTCATATTTGTTGAATTCTGGTCTCATCTGTTTACACAAATAACAATTCATTTTCATCATTATAAAGAAAAGGTTAAAATTTTGATATGATTATTCGCCTCTACATTATGCCTAAGGTAACTGGAGAATACAAATCAGATTTAGAGAGTAAAATAAAATAATTGCTCAAGAGGGATAAACAAAACTTTACACAAAAGGAGGAACAAAAAAAATAGTGGCAAATGTTTTTATTAGCAATCAGTGTAGCAGGTCACTGTTCCCCCAATTTATTACCCATTCCACGAAAATCAGATAATTTATTTTTAAGGAGATTGTTCAATAGAAATGTGGGGCTCATGTAAACGGATCAAACTCTGGCGGTCAGGTATTTGTTATAATTTTTTGGATACAAATAGTTTCAAATATGATCATATGATCATATGATCAATAAGATGTTAGATGGATACAAATACAGATACAAATACAATTTGAAAAATTTTAAAACAATGATGGTAATTTAAATTGTTTTGTGAAAATAAAAATGTAGGTTGGATAAATAATGTTGGCATCGTAATTTACAAGCAAAATGCATTGACATTATCAAATGTCTTTGTTCTTAGGTGGTACGTAAATATTCAAATAGTGTGTGCAGCCGTTTTGTTCAAATAGTTTATTCATATAGTGTTGCTTCTAGTGAACAACATGGGTATGTTTGGATATATTAAAAATAGAGGTTATTCTAAAATAACGGTTATTCGGAATAATAATATACATTTGTTCACAAAAATGCTTTTAGCTAGTGAACAACAAAGGAAAAAAACAGCTCCAGAACCGGATATTACTTGAGTCCCACGAGGGAAAGATAAATAAAAGAGATTCCTTTATACACTACAAAATTTTCAATATTGTGAAGTTTGCGAAGATAATACATGCAGTATCCGTCTGAATATTAATTGGTATAGCCAAAAACCTAGTTACCCGAATTCACTGTTTTCTAGATAGATACAAATCAACCAATTTGACCTATTTAAAAATAATAATTTTGTACTTATCTAATAAATAACAAAAAAAATATAATATTTGATATCCAGATACATGTTAATATAGAGATCATGCATATTAAGCGGTTTAGATCAATTGTCTAAACTTTAAAAACATAGATAAAAATGTGAGACACAATTGAGATATGAGAAACATAAAATATTTGAAGTTTTGAACCCAACTCAATATAACGAGTAGAACTAGGGTGCTCTTAAGTTCACCAGCTCCTTGGTGAACTCAAGTCTAAAACTCATCGAATCGGCTTTAAATGACGAATTTGAACTGTTGAAATCCGCCCACCTTATAAGTGATGCATCTACGTATGAAAATTTTAACATTCGAATTAATTTAGTATAAAATCAAGCGGTCAAAATTAGAAGGTTAAAAATTAGTTTTAATGCATTCATTTTTTGAAATTTTTTTGACCACTTAACTCTATGCAAAATTAATTTTTTTTTACATGTAGACGTATCACTCGTAAGGTAGGCGGATTACAATGGTTTATATTTGTCATTTGAGACTGATTTGATAAGTTTTAGACTTAAATTCACCAACAAGCTTAATAAAATTAAGAACACCCTAGTTCTACTCCAATATAACAAATATTTGTCGAAAGGAAGATAGATGATGATTTTTTGTCATAAAAGGAAGAATTAATAATTTCAATTTCTTTAATTACCAAATTTGGTCATAAAATATCCAAAATTTAGTCGTAGGAGATTCCTTTTTTTTTTTTTTCTTTTTTTCTTTTTTCTGTTTCTTTATGCACTAATGAAGTCTCCTAATCAGTCATGTAACATCCAATCAGAAAACATTCATTTATGCATTGATGCAAATTCCTTTAAATTTTGAATTTTCTGATCGAGTTTCGAGACCTGCAATCCTTTTTACTAGTTTTCCTTAAGTTCATAAGAGAAAAGACAATATCTATTACATTTGTGTCTAAATATCGATCCATTATGTGTTTAAGAAATTATAGATAAATGTAGATATATTGGTTTAATATATTTTTGGAAAAAAAAAAAAGAGGTTCATTTTATGTGTAGTTTAAGGTTATTTTTTTTGTATTCTTAACGAGAAAAGTATATTGCTTACCTCTTAAAATAAATGCTGCGTTTACAATAATGCTTTTAAAAATTTGGATAATCTATATTAAAATATTGCCATATTTTCATTTTGGTTTTAGAAAATAATATAATTGATTTTGTGTTGATAAAGCCATAAAATATTGCATCGCAATTTCTATTATTATGAAATTGCAACAAAATAAAAAAAAAGTTGTCCCCAGTTTTCTTGTATGGAACATATATATAAGAAGATACAAAAACGATTATGTACGTAAAAATCAATGTTTTTTAAAAAAAAAAAAATTTATTATACACAAGTTTTATAATTAGTTGTCTTGTGTTTTATAAATTTGGAAAATTGGTATGAGCGTGTTATTCTTGAAATTTGTTTGTTGATGTTCTCATAAATATGTTTATATATGTTATATATATATGTTATAAATATGTTTATAAATATGTTCATAAATATGTTTATATATGTTATATATATATATATAGGAGTTTAAAATGTACAAGTAGCTATCCATAAATAGAGGGACAAATTGAGCAAAATCCTCAAAAATAGAGGGACTGCTTGATCCATTTCTCTCTCGCCAACAATAACTCAGGGAAAGCGACAAGGACAAGTTGAAGGAGACCGGCATCGGAGCCCTCTTCTGCTGCCAACAATTCTCTCTTTATCTCTCTCTCTCCAGCGATCGTAAAGCATTGGTATAGGTTAGTTTTGTTGAATCTTCTCGTGACATCAATCTTCTTTTCTTGTTGATGTGAAAATCTTTTTGTAGGGTTTAATAACCTACTGAGAACAAGTAACATGACCAGTAGCCATTATATTCTTACATTGAGATGTTGTCCATTTACTGAATTTGTCCTACGAATAGCTGCATTGAACTCCTTTCATATCCCATTTTGACATAGTTCTCGTTGATGGTAGGGTTTTCAAAGAGAGACTTGCCTGTCTCTCTTTGTTTGAACAGGAGACAGCCAGGGGTTGCCATGGCGAAGCCGAAGCTGAAAATGAAGCAAAGAAAGACTAAAAACGAAGGAGGAGGAAACACTTTGAATCTTCCTCCTCCTCAAAAAGAGACTGGAGGAGGAGGAGAGACTTTGAATCATTCGTCTCATCAGAGAGAAATTGGAGGAGGAGAGACTTCGAGTTCTGCGTCTTCAATAGAAATCAGTGGAGAAGAGACTTCAAATCATTCTCTAACTGAAGGACGGGAAGAGATTGGAGTCACAACCGATCCCTACTTACTAAACTGCTCCATTTGCACCAATCCCTTGTGCCCTCCACTTTATCAGGTTTATTTTTCAATTTTATTCTCTGAAAATTTGTATCTCTCATGCAAATTAATGCATGCAAAAACTGGAAGCATTTTTTGTTTTCATATTATATTGCAAATGCAAAAAACTGAACAAATTCATGTACTTTTGACAGTGCATATCGGGACATGTAGCGTGTACCACCTGCTGGTCTAAAGTACAAAACAAGTGTCCCACCTGCAATAATCCTATAGGGTCCCGCATCATCGCACTCGAGGTGTTGGAATCAATACATCTCCCTTGCATTTACGCCAATTTAGGTTGCGGCCAGTGTTTTTCGTACTCACAGATGCAAATGCACACTAAAACGTGTGAGTTTGGCCCGTCTCTATGTCCAATACCAGGATGTGCTCACAAGGCCTTTTCAGGTGCACATTTTTGCTGGTCAATACTTTTTTTTCCTTGGCCGGTATCAGTACAACAAATCTACTAAGACAAAAATGCATTGTTTAAAATTGTGAAATGGTTGTGGTACCAAGTATTGGTTGGTACTGCATGTAGTACAGCTTACTATAATCATGTCTTATAGCAAAACTTGATTTCTCAAATTTTAAGACGAGAAGTTTTCTTGCAAAATCAAACTTTATTTTGGTTCCTGATTTATTTGTTTATGCACAACATTGTAGGAGAATGGCGGGCACATTTTCGGAAAGACCACTGGAACCCTGGCCCTAACTACAGCGACGTCGGTAGTTTTTACAGTTATGGTCAACCCTGTCATATACTACAATTTGATGAAGAGGTTCTTTATTATACCTTACTTGGACCCGGTAAAGATCTGTTTTTGCTTGTGAAGGAACCCTCGAGTGTTGGGTATGCGCTCTTTTTGTATTACATTGATCTGCCCGATGAGGGCCAAAATGTTTTCCCATATGAACTCGAGGTGATTACTCATGATAATTGTATTATGAACTGTGATAATTGTATTACAAACTACATGCAACGTAAGTCGAAAGCCGTTTCCATCAAGGAGTGGAAAAGAGGCGAAGTGCGTGATTTTTCCCTTTTGTTACCATTAGGGTATGATTGGCGAAGTACGAAGGTACATGTTTTAATAAATAAAGAGTTGGATATATAGATGATGTTTTTTCTAGGATGAATTAAGCAACAATGCTTGCCTTTGTTTGTCATTTGATGGTGGACTTCTGTTGTAATTTGCTTCTTGTAATGAAGTTATTCAAAATTTGAATTTAAGTATATTAAGGTCTTTTATTTGAACTTAAAGTGAAGTTTAGTTTCTATGAGGAGGCATTGTGTCTGTCTCTTTTCTTCAAAATAATGCGGAAACTCAGAGCGACTATGGTGAGGGTTTCTCTGCGTCAGCATGGCAGCTCCGGTCTGTGGAGATACCAATCAAACAAATGGAGAAAGGATCAATAATTTGGGCCTTACGGCCTGTTTAAGCCCAACTGGTCATGGCCCCTCAAATCAATAAGCAGCATTTATTTTGTAAAAGAAAAGCCTTATCCTTAGGTTAGTCAACATATGCATGTTACAGCGACTTTACCAACTAAATCTTTTTATATACCCACGTGCCTAAAGGTTCATATTGGTACCGTATTGGTACCGGAACGGACTGGTGCAAGGATGTATCAGACTTCTGCTAAATAGATTAGAATCAATTTGAAATCAAAACACATCTTCAGTTGTGCAATTAAACGACCAACATTACGAATCACTCGTTCATACAACCAAGTTTCTTTTCTTCAAACTAACTTTACCCCCACAATTCTGCAAAATTAAGTTTAATCTCTAATGCAAAAAAATAAAATGAAAATTGTACGTGCAACTAATATTCAATTTCCCAATTTAAACTTAATTAAGATCCAGATGAAAACATAGTTAAAAACAATAGTTGAAGGATAATTAATCGAGCACAATATTTCAGCGGTAATATTTTCAGACTTAATTAGTTCTAATAAAGATAAAATACAAATTGATATGTGTAGTTTATTAAATTTTTATCTAATAAAAAATAATGCTTGGTTGGGAATTCACACATCATATAATAGATTATTCTTCTGGATGTCCAATTTTTCATACCATTGACTCTAAGCAAGAAGCACATGCTACAAATTTAATGTGAACGCTGATCACTGGATGGGTATTAGGCTTTTAATTATTTAACTCAATTTTGGAGTTTTAAATTCAGAAGGAACTGGGCATGAAATTGACCAATTAATATAATTGAAGGTGTATTTCACTTTTTGGAAACAAAAAATTATTGAGCATGTTTTAGTTTTACTTCTACAGGGAATATTTCTAATGGCAACATCTAGCTATTTCTTTAGCATATGTGAACAACAAACAAAAATTGCATTAGCAAAGACAATTGTGAGTTTCACACAATTCATGCTTTAGTTTCAAGTATTAAACTTTAGAAGTTAGCATGAATTTGATTAATTTATTGCCTATATATATATATATTATAATCAATAACCAGAGAGCATTTTATAAGAAGAGAAACAAGGAAGAGGAATATATTATATATGTTTATTTTATTCCAGTTTATTCATTGTGCAAAATACAGTTTGTTACCACATTATTTCCTTCCCATAAAACTTATGATTCTAATAAAACACAATTACTAATTACAATCATGAATCTGCTTTTCCTTTCTGGAACATAACTGGGAAAGGATCACCATTCAAGCCTAGCAGCCTCTTCTCACCTTCATAAAACAGACCCAAATCCCCACACTGCGGCCTACAAATGTCACACACAGTTGGACAGAATACCAGCTTGTAGTAGTTGTCTTCATTTTCCCATTTCTGTATCGTAAACCAATTACTCAGCGTCTCCTTCCCTGGATTTCCATTTGTCCCTCCGGTAATAACATATCCCTTATCGAGTTTCCATGTCAATGACATGATACATGTTGTAATAGCCTTAAACTCTATGTTGATATCGGTGGATAGGCGAACAGCTAATTCTTTCGAATTTTTGGGATGAAAGATCAAGGGTAAGCCTTTGTCGAGCTCATTGTTCCTTTGAGCTACATAATAAGGGCATAGTTGGTCATTGTGTTGAGTAATGGCTAGGCCACCGCCACGGCCACGGATTACTGGCAAAATGTAATATCGGTTTGTTGCGATTAAAAGATCGCCGTCGGTGTCGTACACTGAGTCAGCATTGGAAGTGAGAGATAAAAATAGTAAGGTTACAAGAAGAGAGAAGGAAAAGAGTTGAAATTTCATTGTATAAAGTTTTGATGAAAGTAGTATATAGTCTTGATGGGTATATATACAGTAAGTTGAAGCCTAAGGGAAGTTTGGCAAAGAAAAGTAAACAAATAATTAAATAAGAGTAAATTGTACTACAACTGTACTCATATAACTAATTGGATAGGATTGAATACTTGGCATGCAGTTGGTGGATCTATCTTGTAATTTTTAATTCAGTGCTAATTAATAACTTGTACTACGTATTATGCACGTGTATGATTGTGAGATAATTGAGGAGGGAGAAATAAGATGAAATGAAGATGAAATAAGTTATATTATTGTTTACGCTGATTAATTTATTTTACACTTATTTCTTTCATAGGATTCATTATAATGAACATGTTTTATTTTTCAATATTATATTTATTTAGGTGGATTAATTTACTATACTTCATCTGAAATGAAGTGTAAAATTGACGTAGAATGAAATAAATAATTTAATTTTTTTTTAAATATAAATCAAATTTACGTGATCAATTATTTGAAAACTGATGATTTTAATGATGCATAAACAGATCGGATATCCGATTTTATCCGGAACCTTTTTTCTAACCCAAACCCATTCTCTTTCTTCTCTCTGCTCACTCTAAAGGCTTTGATGAACTAACACCGCATTGGGACCATCGGGACAACAAATTTTTCTTATTACAAATTTCTCTTAATAATTCTCTCCATTCCATGAAACTTAACATAACATAACATGCCTTTGATTTTGATTTGGTTTTTCCATAGATTTAAATTATAAATTTAAATTATTCATTTATTTTTATATTTGAATTAAGTTAATTAGTATATGTATCTTAAAGTTCATATAACTCAATGTTGTATTTTTAAAGACAACGTTGTATTTTTTTAAGATGAATTCAGTTTTAAATTTTAATATTAATTAATTACTATCGGTATTCATATTCGTATCCCGCTTTTAAAAAAACCGAAATGAATTTGATATTAGTATTATTCGCTCCGAATTCGCTTTGTAGTACTATTCTTTGTAGACTGTCGGTAGCTCAATTCAATGGACTTCCTGTGATTTTGACCATCTGTCAAGAAAAATCTACAAATTGAATGGGAACGCTGCTTGATAGCCTGACTGGATGGGTATTAGCTGATCCACATATATAATTATCTAACTCATTGTTTTTAAGTTTTAGTTTCAGAGGGAACTGGAAATGAAATTGAATGAGTAATAATTGAAGGTCTATTTTCAATTTTTGGAAGAAAATTTATTGAGCATGTTTTAGTTTTACTTCTACATGGACAATTTCTTTTGTCAAAATCTATTTATTTAGCATATGAATTAACCACACAGAAATTGCATTAGCAAAGACAATTGTGAGTTTCACAATTCATGCTTTAGTTTGAAGTATTAAACTTTACAAGTTAGCATGAATTTAATTAATTTATTGTCAATATACATTACACTCAATAACCAGAGAGCATTTTATAAGAAGAGAAACGAGGAACAGGAATATCTGTTTATTTTATTCCAGCTTATTCAATGTGCACAATACAGTCAACTACCACATATTATTTTCTTCACATAAAACTTATGATTTTAATAAAACACAATTACTAATTACAATTATGAATCTGCTTTCTTGAACATAACTGGAAAAGGATCACCATTCAACCCTAGTAGCATCTTCTCACCTTCATAAAACACACCCACATCCCCACACACCGGCTTACAAGTGTCACACACAGTCGGACAGAATACCAGCTTGTAGTCGCCTTCATATTCCAGTTTCTCTATCTTAAACCAATTACTCAGCGTCTCCTTCCCCGGATTCCCGTTTATCCCTCCGGTAGTTACATATCTCTTACCTCCTTCAACATCTCCGAGTTTCCATGTCAATGACATCATACATGTTGTAATAGCCTCAAACTCTATGTTGATGTCGGTGGATAGACGAACAGCTAATTCTTTTGAATTTTTTGGATGGAATATCAAGGGAAATCCCTTTTCGACTTCCATGCCCTCTTGAGCTACATAAAGAGGGCACAATTGGTCATTGTGTTGAGTCATGGTTAGGCCGCCGCCACGACCACGGATTACCGGCAAAATGTAATATTGGTTTGTTGAGATCACAAGATCGCCATCGGTGTCGGACACTTTTTGAGCATTGGAGGTGAGAGAGAAAAATAGTAAGATTACAAGAAGAGAGAAGGAAAAGAGTTGAAACTTCATTGTATAAAGTTTTGATGAAAGTAGTATATAGTCTTGATTGGTATATATAATTAAAGTAAGTTGGAGCCTATATACATGGAAGTTGGCAAAGAAAAGTAAAATAAATAATTAAATATATAAGAGTAAGTTGAGATTTGAATAGATAATTAATAGCACATGTGACGGGGAAATTTTGACTATATCTTGATTTTTTCAAATGTCAATTGTACTACAACTGTACTCATAAAACTAGTTAGATAGGATTGAACACTTTGGCATGCAGTTGGTGGATCTATCTTGTCATTTGTAAGTCAGTGCTAATTAATAACTTGTACTATGTATTATGCACGTGTATGATTGTGAGATCATTGAGGAGGGAGAAATAAGATGAAATGAAGATGAAATAAGTAGGACTGCTAACCTTCAAATTTGGCTCGATTTAATGAGAGAAGCAAAATGATTCGACTCTAATTCGGCTCGATTTTGAAAGAAAAGCTCGACTCGGCTCGATTCGACTTGGCTCGCAAGTCTGCTCATATTTTTACGTATTTTTCTAAATTTATTTTCAGACTGTTGTTCTTGTTATTTATTTTCCTAGCTTTATTTTCAGACTTCCATTTCCGATCGAGGAATTAGACATGGGTGACATGGGTGCAGTTCGATAAGAATATATAGCTAGGTTTGCTCGTTTTCGTGATATCTCATCCTATATCTTATTAAAGGTCGGATAGGATGATATTAATTTACGAAAATTTCTTGAAGAAAAGTAAAATTCCAAGCTAACTATCTAACTATCAAAAACCATATATAAGATGATTATATATATATTAATAAACATATGCATCATCGAAGAATTTTATTGCACTTTCAAATCAAATCAATTGAAATGAAGTAGTGTTTCTTATTTGATTAATTGAGAACATCTCAAACTGAAGAGTTTCCAACAGAGCATACTCAAACGAAGAAAGACAAATTGTACCTGTTGTGTGTGTGTTTTTTTAGATTAGTCAGTTATTGCCATATGACAAATTTTATTAAAAAAAATAAAAAAATTTAAAAAATGAAAGTTTTACATCTCCAAAAGCAAGTTCACCAAATAAAGAAAGAGTATACTTTTAGGAACCACAATTATCATAATTTGTTAAAATACTATCTTTTGTGAAGGGAATAATTTCAAAATTGTGTGTCTCCATTCAGAGGTAATTTGAGAGTTTTTATGTCATTAAAAAATAGTACATCTAAAGTTTCATTATTAACTAACGATACAAAAAGGCATCTTTTTAATTAATTTTCACACGTCTCGATAATTAGAATTGATAAATGTCCCTTTTGCAAGAAAACTCTCATCTTTCTTAAGCATTTATATTTCAAATTTGAAAATTTAGTGTTGAATTTAAATTGTTGAAATTGTTTAATTTCGCAAGGAATGCATCAATGTAATTCTTATATTTCTTAGAGGCCAATTTTAGATTAATGTCAGAGTAAAAAATTCTTATAATTGTTAGGCACTTTAAATTCTTATAATTCTTGTCATTGTTCAATCTTTCCAAGGAATGCATCAACGAAATTGTTTAATTCCGGTATACTCATATAAACTTTTGAAATAGTCAATGTTTTCATAAAATTACTATAATATTAAATATCTCGATATAAATTTAACTTTCTTTCTTCTCGCTTTTTATTTAATTATTTAAAAAATTAAATTAACGATTATACCTTTTAAATTAAAGAGATATGTCCATTAAATTTTTCAAAATTGAATAAAAGCCTCCTTCGGAGACACTTACATACGAAGGTAGCAATCACACGACATATATATAGGTGCTTAATTTGATGATCTGTAGAAGTATGTCCTTTTGTGAATTTTTGTTACCTGAGCACTGAACAGTTTTGGAGAAATTCATGAAAAATAAATAAAAATTATCTTGCCGCTAAGAATAAATTAAAGCACTGAACAGTTTTAGAGAACAGAGCGAGAGAGCGAGAGAGAGCGACTCCCTCTGAATCTCCGTGGAAAACATCTCCTCATACCTTATCCGTCTATTTTAATACAAGTTGCAATTATTTTTCAGATTTTATTTGATATAAATATAATCATTCATTTATTTATAGTACAAACAAGCAAAATATAATTATATTAAATTATTTATATCTGGCACGCAGCTTTGATTTTGCAAATTAAACAAACTTCCGTCAAAAAAATTGAGAAATTAAGGTTTGCCAATGAAGGCTCGCATAAGACAAATGATTTAGTAAGCTTTATATTTGTAGTTTAAATTTAAATCGGGAACAGTACAACTGTGTTTAAATTTAAATTTAGCAACAAACGAGTCATGAGCAAGTCAATATTCAGATCCGAGCTAAAAAAGTGATATGTGACTCACTTATTTTGGCAACGAGCGAGCTGAGCCAGTCGTGAAAACTTGTTGGCCAAAAGCCCAAATATATTAGATTATACATTATAAAATCAACTACTATAAATAAAGTTTGTAACTAAATTCATACATACTAAAATACTAAATCTTTAAATTCATACAAACATAGTTCACAAAATAAATTAATACATACTAAATTCACACAAATTCATACCAATTTACAAATTTATACTTGAACCGAGCTGGCTCGCCAGCTCGCGAGGTAGCTAGACCCCAGCTCAAACTTGTTAAGTTTTAATCGAGCTAGTGGTGAGCTAGCTCGTTAACAACTCGATGCACTAATGAATGAGTTGTTAGCGAGCAAGTCAGATACGAATCACAATCGATCCACAAGCTATAAGCTTGCCACCCCTATATTACATGGATAATGGCTCTTTTATTTTACCGTTGGTATGCTACAGTGTACCGCTGGTACTGTTTCTAATTAATGCTCTAACGGCTCTATACAGTTGTATTTTTTTTATTCTAGAAATAATACAAATTATAATGGTTGTTTGATGGATGATGTACGACTGAGATATTGATCTTATTTCTCAACAGATATGTACCCTGCATTTGGTAACTTGAAGGGAGCTTTCCATTAAGCCTCAGTGCTAATTCAATTTGACAATTTGAACTCAATTAAGGTCCAGATGAATCACAGTACAAAACAATATTTGAAGGATAATTAATCGAGCACAATATTATTTCTTGGGTAATATATTTTCAGACTTAATTCCAATACTGATGAAAAAAAAAATTGATGTGTTATTTACAAACTTTTTATTTAATAAAAAATAATGCATAGTTGGAAATTCACACATCATATAATATATTATTCTTCTAGATGTCCAACTTTCCATACCATTGACTCTAAGCAAGAAGCACATGCTACAAATTTAATGTGAAAGCTGACTGGATGGGTAATTGGGTATTAGGCATTTAATTAATTATAAGCTGATGATCGACATATATAATTATTTGGATCCGTATCCTCCTAGGTACCTGACTCAATACAATTGTGAAAGATTTACTATAAGAAGTTACTTGCATGTTCCTAAACAAGATTGATAAAATAATAAAAAAATAAACTCTCATATAGTCATACCGAACGAAAGGTTATCACAAATGACATATAAATTTGTTATCAGACTCAGACTTGCTTGTGTTGTATAAAGACATTTTTTTTATTTTTTATTTATTTATGTGACTATTGGTTTTCTAACATTTAATTCTTCCAAGTTGGTGACTGAGTTGTTATGTGCTTCAATCTATTGTGGAAGTTTGAAATTTAGTAATTTACACAAAAGGAAAAAAGTTTTAATTTGCACAAGAGATAAAACAATTGGTTTGAATATAAATGACAATAATAGTAAATATTACTAACGTTGACTTCTGCTCGGAGCATTAACGGAAGCATTAACGGGATCATTCACAGCAACATTCAAAAGCTGCGGGACAGGATCGGGTGAATCCACCTATAGTAAGAAGAATAAAGGTGAAATTGTGTAATTTTTTCTTGTAAAAGGAAATTGCGTATCATAATGGGAAAAAAATTTACAATAATTTCAATACCCCATCCATGCCAATTGATTCTAAAGCATCAACGGGACCATTGACAGCAACATTCAAAGGTTGCGGGGTAGGATAGGGCGAATCCACCTATAGTAAGAAGCACAAAAGTGAAAGTCTAAAAAATTTCTTGTAAAAGGAACGCATTGATAATGGTAAAAAGAAAATTCGAGAATAATTTCATTATCTCATCCGCGCCAATTGATTCTTCTATATTGACATCCAATCCACCAAGGACATTGAGGTCCAATTCCACCAAAGCACGGGGTGTTTTCTATGGCCTTCACGCGTGAGCTTAATTTTCAGATGGGTGTCATTATCGTCTATACTCCCTATAAATGAAATAATAATTAGGTTACAAAAAGGTGGTAAAATATGATTAAATTGGAAGGAACATTGCATCAGTTACAAAAAGGTTGAAAGATAATTGCTTGAAATGAATTAGAAATTGCATCAATTACAAAAAGTTATCAAGAACTTTGTAGTAGTAGAAAGGTGCTTGAAATGAATTAGAAATTGCTAAGAAATAGAGAGCCAATTGGCTCAGCAAATGAGCAGCCAAATATAATAAAAAAAAGGAGACTAAAAGCATCAACTGTGAACCCAAAATAAATTAAATATAGTAGTCTTGGTAATTTAGGAATTAATTCAATCTTAATTTCTTAGCCACTGTATTTGTAAAATTAGTTTTAATTTCTTCACTTGAGTACGAACCAATCAGAGAAAGAGAAAGTCTTATAAAAATAACTTAATTCCTTAACCACTACATTTGTGAAACCATTTCTTCACTTTTTCTTTTATAAAAATTATATTTTCTTCTTTCCAGTTTCTTAGCTCTGAAATTTTCTCATTTACAAGGCAACTTATAAAATATGAAAAGGGGGGTGGGGGGGGGGGGGAGGGGGGGGGGGGGGGGGGGGGGGGGGGGGGGTGGGGGGGGGGGGGTATGTTCCTGCTAAGTAAAAGAATAAATAGAACCATAGTGTTCATTGCATAAAGACATACTCAAAAACATCAAAATATGCAAATGAAGTCACTGTTTCTTATATTTATTTCTTTACTGGTGAGAAAAACAATGCTCAAGGGACTTTGTATCAGTTCTGGTGATTACTCATGTTCAAACATTGCTCAGACAGTACATGAACATCAAACAATCAAAGCAAGCACCATGAATTGATAGGAAAATTATTTGATGCCTCTGTAGCTAAAAAAATGCTAGAATGTCCTTCTGTCAATAACTTGTAAATTAGAAAACATAGATGCTGATTATGTCAAATTCAAGTTCACAGGCATGTAGAGGATTCCAAACAGAAACATAAAGAAATTCAATTAAAGGTTTTTTGATTAAGGTTTTTTTTTATTATTGGAAACCAAAAAGGAAAAAAATTCAATTAATACAAGGGGAAAATTTGCAGCTACAAAAATAAGCAGGCAATAAAAACATGAAGTATATATGAAATGCATTGTGAAGACCCTCAGTAACTATCATAAGAGACCAAAGAGGTAAAAGGCCAATATCAGTTTTCTATTTGTACAAGGCAATACCGGTTTTAACTGAAAGTGATTAATGGATGAGGGATACGGTATTTATAGGGCTAATTTGGCGGGAACCGACACTGACACGTGCAGTCGTTTGAATCTAGACAAATTACCATTTTTTGAAGTCATCGCATGAGATCGACACGGCACAGCCATCACAGGCACTTGAGAAACTGTCTAATCAAGCTTTCGAGACGGCATCGCAGGAGATCGAGACAGCATCACAGGAGATGCGGCGTGGTTTAGGGTTAGGGTGTTCTTCGATGTGGCGTCGTCGAGAAGAAAAAAAAAACGCGTCGGAAGGAAAACGTGTGGAGAGAAGAGGAAAATGCGTGGGGAAGAAAAGGAAAAACGTAGATAAGTGAAACCATTACTATGTGTCTTTTCATGTGGTCGATACTTCTTTAATTAAATTTAGATTTCTACACTCTTGACTATATGAAACAGATGTAAAAACTCAAAATTATTTATTAAAGGCTAAGATTGAGATTTGTTTTGATAAGTGGTTGAAATTTATAGAATGAACGGATGAGATTTTGTTTGGGTGAATAGAGCTTTGGATTCTAAAAATTTCAGCGTGATATTTAATAGTCTTGATAAAGCTTCATAATTTGTACTTTTTGAAGTAAAAAGGAAAATATAAAATTTTACAAGTTAGCATGAATTTGTTTAATTTATTGTTTATATATATTATAATCAATAACCAAAGAGCTTTAAGAAGAGAAACAAGCTAGGAACATGAAAATCTGTTTATTTTATTCCAGTTTATTCATTGTGTAAAATACAGTCTGCTATCACATATTATATATTTTCTTCACATAAAACTTATGATTCTAATACAATTACTAGTTACAATCATGGATCTGCTTTCTGGAACATAACTGGGAAAGGCTCACCATTCAACCCTAGCAGCCTCTTCTCACCTTCATAAAACACACCCAAATCCCCACACACCGGCCTACAAGTGTCACACACAGTCGGACAGAATACCAGCTTGTAGTAGTCTTCATTTTCCCATTTCTCTATCTTAAACCAATTGCTCAGCGTCTCCTTCCCCGGATTCCCGTTTGTCCCTCCGGTAATTACATATTGCTTACCATCTTCGACATCTCCGAGTTGCCATGTCAATGACATGATACATATTGTAAAAACGTCGACAAACTCTATGTTGATATCGGTGGATAGGCGAATAGCTAATTCTTTCGAATTTTCGGGATGGAAGATCAAAGGAAAGCCTTTGTCGAGCTCATTGTCCTCTTGAGCTACATAAAGAGGGCAGTCATTGTGTTGAGTTATGGTTAGGCCACCGCCACGGCCACGGAACACTGGCAAAATGTAATATCGGTTTGTTGAGATCAAAATATCGCCGTCAGTGTCGGATACTATTTGAGCATTGGAAGTGAGAGAGAAAAATAGTAAGGTTACAAGAAGAGAGAAGGAAAAGAGTTGAAACTTCATTGTATAAAGTTTTGATGAAAGTAGTATATAGTCTTAATTGGTATATATAAAGTTTGAGTTTATGGAAAGTTTGGCAAAGAAAAGTAAACAAATAATTAAATAAGAGTAAGATGAGATTTGAACAGATAATTAATAGCACATGTGAAAGGGAAATTGTGACTATATCTTGATTTTCTCAGAGGTCAATTGTACTACTCATAACTAATTGGATAGGATTGAACACTTGGCATGCAGTTGGTGGATCTATCTTGTCATTTGTACTTCCGTGTTAATTAATAACTTCTACTACATATTACGCACGTGTATGATAGTGAGATAAAGAGGGAGAAATAAGATGAAATAAGTTGAGGAAAATGGTAGGCTCTCCGAGTCATCATACTTGAGTATGCTCTCCAACTAATTAAACACAAAAAGTATTTCAATTTTATATAATTTTTATTTCTAGTGCTTATATCCAAAATTTTGAAGTTATATTATAACATTTTACAATCCTACTTATAAATATTTAAATATTTATTTGCAAGAATTTAAACATTTAACAGCTGATTGGAACGAAAAAGACAAACGAGAGAAGAGAAGATTTGTTGTGATTTGGAGGCATTTGGAATCGTCCAATGAAATCGCATGCGGAGTACTATGTGTATATTAAAGTTCATATAACTCAATTATCTGATAATTATTTATTTTCTATTCGTATTCGAATCATTATTTCTAAATTATTTATTTTATATCTGTATCTGTATAATACGGATTTGATTTTAATTTTTTAACATTCATTAAGTACTCGTATTCATAATCGTATATCCTCATTAAAATACGATTACAAATTTGATATTAGTCTTATCAGCTCTGAATTCCCTCTGTTTAATTACATCCCTAGAGCTATCCAATTTAGAGGTGTTAAAGGATTTTGTGGTTGACAGCGCGAGAAGCAAATCGATTCTATTAGAGAGCATTGGGTTGTCAGATATTTCAGTGGTTTAATTTAAAACCTCTGCACAGACTTTTGGGTATTGACGATAATACGGGGAGATATATAATAATCGTTCCAATAAGACAAAATTCACAATATCTAAAAACAAGGATAAAAGAGAAAAATCAAATCAAAGTCAAAGACGAAACAACACCATGTGGAGCGATCGAGAGCGATCCTTGGGAATATTAATATATATATTTAATGGATCATGACTCCCGAGTTGATCTCTTTGATTGAATTAATTAGATGAACGTTTATATAAAACAAAGAATAGCGAGCGAATACAACTAACTCAAAATTTAGAATAATAGCTAACACACTAAAGAGAAGCAAAAAATAGTTAGCTCTTGATCTAAATGAAGATCAATCGAAAAAATAGTGCTATATTTGGATTAGACTATTATTTATTTGTTCCTAATTGCTAACCCAAACACATAATATATAGTTCTTAATAGTTGCTAATTTACATTAGCAGTACTATGCTTTGTAGACTGTTGGTAGCTCAATTAAGTTAATGGACTTCCAAGAAAAATCTACAAGTCCGGTTGTTTGACAATGACGTCGTAAGAAAATATTAAGCGCCACCTGGACTCCATATATAATAAATGGGAACTGATCATGGGATCGAAGAAATTATATAGCGTTTAAAGTCCATCAATTTGTTTTCGATGGTTTTCGCTTACGTCTAATCTGCTTTAAAATTTATACTCATTAGATCTGTGCAAATATATATTGCAGTAAACACACATAAATATTGAAGCGATATGCACATATTTTATGATGAATTGGACAGAAGCGGAACACATCAAACTCAAATTTAAGTGTGATGGACATTGGATATATACAACCCTAGTTACCAGAGTTGATATATATACTGATTCTATATATAATCAATATAATCGGTACTTATATATTGATATCATATTTTTATTTGATTGGTAGTTAAATAATCATTTTTACTACTTAATTATTTTAATTAATAACCATTTTTACGAAGATATTGAAAAATAATGTACATAACGTAAACAAAAAAGTAATTAACTCGAATAATAAAATAAAATAATCAAGGTGAATAATAAAATCCTTAAAATGACTAATAAATTTTAATAGAGTTAGAAAGTTTATGTGTGAGAGATTATGGTGTAATCAAACCGTATTCTTATCAGTTATAATTTTTCAAACATAGATACAAATACTGATAAAAAAATTGGATGTTAAATGAATACGAATCGAATATCGGATGGATACAAACATAATTCGGATAATTAAAAGACTGTTAACTAGTTTCATTAATAATTTCTAAATAAAAAATTCTCTCTACATCTCTGAATAACTGTTAACTATTTTATAGTTGGCCAGCATAGAATTTATAAATAATTTTTTAATAAGAAATTTTCATTAATAATTTCTAATAAAGAAAAAACTCTCTCTATATCTACTGAATTAAAAATTATCACGTCATATTAGAAACTCCAGAAATTAATGTAGATGCTGTAAGCCACACAAGTCAAAAGCTTTGAATTCCATGTGTTTGAGATGTCACACTGTATTTTATTGACTGGGCCTCATGTTGGCCCATAACTAACTCAAATCGGGAGAGCATCGGTCTAAATCTAATCAGCGAGGATCACGAATCTTAAAACACATCAGACGAGACGACTTTGGTGCCTATCAGGTCTAAAATAGATCCAAAGTCTATTAAACCTACACTTTCCTCCAAATTTTGATCGGAAATTCTGATATCCGATCAAGTGAAATGTTTAGATACAGAATTCGTATCCAATTTTATATTCAAAACTGTATTTGTATCCGTGTTCAAATCTAATAATATCCGTATATATTCAAATTCATTATTATCTATATTTGGATCCAGATAATATCGAATAATATATGGGTTGTTTACACCCTTGCTTCCTAGTGGTTAACAGTAATAGATAACAGTTTTTTTAGATGATAACAACAAAAAATAGCTGTGTTCTTAATTATGAGTGATGTTAATATATATTTAAGCTTATTAAACAAAGCAATCTTTTGATTTTTTTTTTTATCTTTTTTTTTTTTTAAAATTTAGTCCTACGTACTCTTAACGTTTTTATCTTACTTCTTTCCTCTTTTTCAAACCAATTCTTTCACAGTTAAAAGGCTCAATCCTCTTTGAGTCAACTTAAGTTTTGTAAAATAGGTTTTCTTTTAAAACCTGAACCTATCTTTATTCAATGTATTTAAATGAGGACTTAGATCCTCATTTTTTATCAAATAAAAAATGGTTAGTGAACTTAATTATAAAATTTATATTTCAGATTTTAAAACTTAAAATTTTATTTAGTACAAAGTTAAATAGTCAAAATAATAATTATTAGTTATTTTATTTTAATAATTTTTTACTGTTGATTTTATACTAAATAAAATTAATAAATTTTGTATAAAAAACACCACGCATTAAATAGATTAATTTTAATAATTTGAATTTGTGATTTGAATCCAGTTCAATATATTTTAGAACTAAAAGCATCAACCCTTACTTCAATACATGTTAACTTTAGCTACTGTTCAATAATTGATTGTTTAGCATCAGTTTGTAAATGACTCACCAATATAATATAAATAATTTCCTCCAAGACACCATGCATTTCCTAAGTCGTGAATACTAACCTTCTAAGCAGCTCCATGAACAATAACCTTCTTATTAAAAAAAATGATACACAGTTAATTTATAAGAAATATGACATATTTATAAGTTTTGTATTTTTTGAGATGGAGGTGCTCTAAAAATTCGATGCAACTGGACCCATTTATTGAAAAATAAAATAAATTGATCTAAATACAATTTAACTTAATTATAGACAACTCAAAATTATATTAATTTTGAAGTTGAATAATGTGAAATTCCGTCCAATCCAAACTTAAAAATTGTTCTAAATACGATTTAATTTTGTATAAAATATCGTAAAATATTAGTCATCCATTTGGAGAGAAGGGTTCTTTAAATTGAAAAAAAATTATGTAGAAATGTACAAACAAATACTGGGATTTTTTTTAAAATATTTTCGAGCCGTAAATTAATCTTGAACAGATTGGTGACTATTCAATTTGGACCTGCAGTGCTTCTATACAGTGTGAGGCTTACATCTGGGCCCCATTTTTCAGTCACTCCTCCAAACACTATTTTTCTGCTCTCCTTTTCCCCATCTCTCTCCTCTCTTTGCAAATATCGCCACCAATTATCTCCTTCTTCTCCTCCTCCTGTACACCGTGCGACACCGACACTCCGACCAAACCGTCTATTTCAACCGTCCGCTCTCTCTCTCTCTCTCTCTCTGTAAGTCTTAACTAAGGTGATTTTCTCGGTCTTTGAGGTTTTGTTGATTTTATGACTGAATACTTTACCTTTTCACCAACTTAGGGTTTAGGTTTTCTTCCTCTCTGTCTCTCTTAGGTCCATTTGAGGTTTTGTTGATTTTGCAATCAACTACTTCACAAATCTAATTTAGGGTTTAGGGTTTGTCTTATAAAAAAATTGGAATTGGAACCTAAAAATAAAATTTGAAAGCTACATGTATCATTCTTATAGGCTGGAGTCTTTCTGAGGTTCATATTCTTTATTTCAAAATTTTCACTCTCGGAAAAAAAAAAAAAAAAAAAATTACCTTTCTCTCTCTTTGTCTGAACAGTAGACAGCGAAGGTATCAGTGTTGTTTTCTAGGCTGCCATGGTGACAAAGTATCAAAATGAAGGAGGTGAGACTTCAAATCCTCCGACTCAGAGAGAAATCGGAGAAGGAGAGTCTTCGAATGCTCCAACTCGCAGAGAAATTGATGGAGGAGAGACTTCAAATTCTGCATCTTCAAGAGAAATCAGGGGAGAAGAGACTTCGAATCCTTGTCTTACTGGAGGAAGGGAAGAGATTGGAGTCACAATTGATCCCGACTTACTGAACTGTTCCATTTGCACCAATCCCTTGTGCCCTCCACTTTATCAGGTTTATTTTTCAGTTTTATTCTCTGGAAATTTATATCCTTTGTTTCATATTTGGAAATGACAACTGCTTTCTAACAATGATTGTAGTTGAAACTTTTAATTCAATTTGGTGCAACTTGAAGCATTTTTTTGTCTTTACATACTTTTGGCAGTGCATATTAGGTCACGTTGCATGTCTCTCTTGCTGGGAAAAAGTACAAAACAAGTGTCCCACCTGCAATAAACCGATAGGGGGCCAAAACATTGCACTCGAGAAGGTGTTGGAATCAATACATCTCCCTTGCCCTAATGCCAATTTAGGTTGCCGCAAGTCTGTTTCCTACTCACAGATGCAAGTGCACACTGATACTTGTAAGTTCGGCCCGTCTCTATGCCCAATTCCAGGATGTGCTCACAAGGCCTTTTCAGGTGGACACTTTTACTCGATATGTATTAGTACAACAAATCCACTAACACAAAAATGTAGGGTTTAGTTGTGGAATGGTGGTACCAAGTATTGGTTAGTACTGCACAGTTGTACTGTTCTCAATTCAAAATCATTAGTCTTTTGCGAGCCTTGATAGGCATATCTTGATTTCTCCATTTTTTCTGACAAAAGTTTACTTGTAAAATCATAGCTTATTTTGGTTCGTTTTTTGTTTATGCACAATGTTGTAGGAGAATGGCGGCAACATTTTCTGAAAGAGCACCGGCGCACCTGCAATTACTACGGTTACGGTGGCTCTAGCACTATAATTTTAAATGAAGAGGATCATTATTATATCTTTCTTGGACCTGGTAAAGACGTGTGTCTCCTTGTGATGGAACCCATTCCAAATGTTGGGAATGTTATATCTTTATTTTATTTGGATCTGGCCGATCTGGAGCAGAATCAATTCTCATATGAACTTAAGAAGTGGGTGATTGGTAAACCTTATAAGTTTCCAGCCCTTGTTTCAATCAAGGAGTGGAAGAGAGGTGAAGTTCTTGGTTCTTATTCCCTTTTTGTATCATCACAGGTTCCGTTGTCGGGATATAAGTTAGAAGTCTTAATAAATAAAGAGAGAAATGTTTCCTCGTAAGACCAAAGAAGTTAACCTTCTTCTATGATGGTTGTACCTATGTAACTCATGTCAGTATGTCAATATAATCTTCCTTCTTTTGGAATTCGAGGTAAGTTGTGAGCATTAAATGTCTGTTTTGTTTCTTTTAGAAAATTTTCTTTGTTTGTCATCAGCATTGGCACTAAATGGTAGATTTGTGTTGTGATGTGTTGCCTGTAATTTAGTTGTTTAAATTTGAATTTAAGTATATTAAGGTCTTTAATTTGACACTTGAAGGTTCAGTATAGTTTCTATGATGAGGTGATGCATATGTCCGGTTTAGTTTATAATGCAGAAACTATGCTCTTTGCTTTTTAGTATATTAAGGATCAGTGTATTTTTTTTTTTTTTTTAGAGAGAAACCCGTAGGTGTAATTCATTAGCTTGAATCGGTTGCATTGTCCTTGCAACTGAAATTCAGTGCTGGAAATTAAATGCTGAAAGTGAAATGCAGAAAATTTAATTATTACAGTAAACTATCTAACTCAAATAGATCCTAAAGCTCTATTGTCTTAGAGTCCTTTCAACCAAGAAGTGAGTTCTGTTCAGTTGTGCTGACATTCCCATTATGCTTGCCAAAACCAAACCCTGAGATTCAGTGTTGTTGTTTGTAATCGTTCTGAATCTGTTGGCCACCATATGTGGCTGTGTGAGTTTTTCTCTCTGTGCATATAGTAGCCTTGTGTGGTATGATATCGGTTCAGTTTAGTTTATAATGCAGAAACTATGCTCTTCGCTTGCTCGTTTTTTTTTTTTTTTTTTTCTGAAACCAGCAAAGATTTTTTATTTCTATTTTCGTGTTATTTTAGTAGAATTATAAAGTAGTGATATATTATTAAATTTATAATATATATTTTCTAAATTCATTGACCAAAACAATCACTATGATTAAGAGTATATTTCGGCTGTGAAAGGAGCCGGTTTTATGTTTAGTGTGAGCTGTGAACATAATTTTGGTGATTTAAATGGAGTTATTTACAACAAACTTGGATATGATAAGGGTGACTGCAACCTTAATATTCGTGCTCTTTGCAATATTTATGTTGAGGCTGTGTATCCATATCAAAAATATGCAACAAATCAGCAATAGGATCAGTAATCATATTATGTTTTCAGGTCTGTATTATGACAATCATTATCATAGTTATTTTTTATAATATTATCCTTTTTGTTTGTACTGTATTTGCAATGTTTCAAACTATATTGATTGAATAACAACCACAAATAATACGGATCAGACTCCGCTGCTCTTCAAATACGAGAGCAGGATCCTGTTATTCAAAATCGTACTGTTATATTTTTTCATACACGGATCTTAACAAAGATGAACGGTTCGATTTAGAACAACAGAGTCCTACTCTTCTATTTGAAGAGCAATGAAGTTGGTTCCTAATAATACTACGTAATTTTTTTACTACAACTGTTAATACGTAATTTCTTCAACTTAAAAAACGGCAATTTAAAAAAAAAAATATATATATATACACTGAGGGGGCAAGCGTTTCATCTGAGAAAGAATGTATCACCACTACTTGGTACTTGTGGCAGTAGTGAGAACTTCAGCAACTGATGTTATCTTTTTAAGTTTGTTTGGTGTCTTTGTATCATTTGTTCCTCTGGGGATTTTTAATTGAAAGCATACTCACATGTACCAATTTAAAAAAAGGCCAGAATAAACATTTGTCTGGCTCTGGTACGTGTCCAATACATTCAAAGATTTGAAAGCATCTCCATAACACAAATAAATAAATAAATATAAATATATAAATTAATCACTCACTTCCATTGAGTTCACCACCCAAATCAGCAGTAGCTGGTATGAGCTCTTAATGAAATCAACTAGTATCTTTATGACTTGTGACCTGCCCACTTCAGGTCGAACTGCATCAAAAACCAGTATCGCAGTAGAGATCCGCTAGGCACCGAGAAGCTGAGATCTTAATCTCTAGAACTCCAGAAGGTTCTTCTTCCCTGTTATTGTCAGATGCAGCATCTGGCGTGTTGGTAAAATAATAAATGCAGAATGATCATGAAGAAAACAATGGAGGTCAAATTCACAATTCAGATTGTATTCATGGTTCTGATGAAAATTTACAATTCAGATTTGCAAGTCAGCAGCAGATTAGAACTCGCCAAACACATCATAAAATTATATTAGTACTAATTTACAATTACCTTAAAAAAAATTAGCATATACTCTCAGGTCAAATTTTCAAGAAAAACAATTACCTTGATAAAAATAAAAGATGTACTCCCAAATAGAGATCTCAGAACAAAACCAAATCTCTACTCAGAAAATAACAAAATCAAATCAAATGATAGTATTTTTCATAAAAGAAAGTACTTGATCTGCAGGATATTGATTGAAAGAATCACTAAAAAATAATAAACAAATAATATATACTATGAAGACCCTCAGTAAATTGATAGTATTTCCAGTTTTCAACATAAGGTCTCTCGAGCCCAAATATAAATGTCAACAGCTAATTTTATTTTCCTTTTTTGAGGGTGGAGGCAGAAGTGGGGTTTGTAAATAAGAAATTCACATCCTCTACGGGACCTTAATTGAAAAGGTGAATTTCAAGTATGCCCCTCAAAAACTTCAAATTTACATATTTTGCCCTCTAAAATTCATACCCTCTAAATATAAAAAAATCACAAATTTCCCCAGTTTACTGCCTTTCCTATTAAAACTCATTTAAAATTTATAACGTACCCATTTTACCCAGAGAGAGAGATGGCATACGAGTATATAGAGTAGAACTAGGGTATTCTTAAGCTCAATTAGGCTTTTAACAGAGTAGTTTTGGCTTCATGCAACCAACCACTGGCATTCTTATCGGTCTCCAAAAGACAACTATTTTTCCAGATCTCCGTTCTTATCCTCGTTACAGCATCATTGGGCCTTCATAAGCACAAGTAAAATGTGTTTTCACCAAGAAACAAAAAGAAAACCGCATCAAAATATTTCAACACTTGTCTATATTATTGTTTTGTACCAAGTGTTAAATTACACTCAATTGAGTTAAAAATCAATCTTAAAAAACTTATTACATAAATGAAAAACCCTACATCACATTTTAATAAGAAAAGTAAAGTCAAACTTCACAAATTTTGATACATGCAAAAAGCCGAACTTCATTCAAGTTATGTTAGACCGTAAAATATAAAGTAAAATTTCAAAAATAGCTTCAAAAAATTCTACTGAAAAATGGCATCAGAGAGAATCCCATATTGATATAAACCCCAACAGCAGGTTTTATCCACATCTTCCTATTCACTTGAATTTTACTGAAAAAAAATGATCGAATGATTAATTAGCTAAATTTTAAGAGCACCTGTTTAATAAACTTTACAAGGTAAGGAAAAAAGATACCCCGTAAAAGGTAAAAAAAAATGTATAATTTTTTTCTTTAGCTCATCAACGAAAATCATTGTTTTTTTTTCCTCTTAAAATTACTCTATGCATACAATAACTAAAATTTGGTATTGTTTCGCTAATAAAGGAGATTCATAACAGAAATGAACAAATGCTATACTGCAATCCTTCACAAACAAACTAACAATGCTGCAAGAGCAATAGATACAAAACTTATCGAGGTTGGCTACTATGCTTATATAAGCATATCCCCACATATGCTTATAACTCATTTTTGTACTTTCAATGTCCAAATGGTCGATCTGAACCGTTCATCTTGTTCTCCATATTAATATGTGCTTGGAAACTAAATTTTACATTTTTCTGAATTTTTTTACTATTTATTAAGCCACTTGAAAATTATTAATCCAACGGTGGCTGCTGATTTTACTGTTTTGTGCAGCCACCGTTGGATCAGCGATTTTCAAAGTGGCTTAATAAATAGTAAAAAAATTCAGAAAAATGTAAAATTTAGTTTCCAAGCACATATTAATATGGAGAACAAGATGAACGGTTCCGATCGACCATTTGGACATTGAAAATACAAAAATGAGTTATAAGCATATGTGGGGATATGCTTATATAAGCATAGTAGACAACCTCAAACTTATCATTACACAAGTTTAAAAAACTGTTCAGAGGACAACAGTGAACAATATTATCCAGAAGTGCACACATAAACATCAAAATTCCAAGATGTACATTACTGAGAAAAAACCAGAAAAATAAATGTGTCTATATTATTATTTCAACATGCCAAAGTCACTAGAGCCCAAATATATAATGTGCAAACCATATCAGAACAAATCCATAGCGGTAACCCCCGTGGTGTGACATATCCTCTGAGGTAACAAAATATTTCTGTGTAGATCCACACCGCACAATCAGAATACGTGCAAATAGTAAAAGAACCCCGTGATATGAATTCAGGAGAAATTCATATCACCTAAGGTAATTCAAATTTTGAGTTTAGTTCCGGACCATCTGATCTGCTCTGGAACCAAAACTTGATTGTTTGGCTAAGTTTTGAATTTTTTTAAAAGGAGCAATTTCATGTATAACCCTCAAAAACTTGAAATTATGTATTTTCCCCTCTAAAATTTATAATATCATATTTACCCTTCTAAATTTCAAAAACTCACAAATTTACCTAATTTAACTGACTTTTCTATTGAAATTCATTTAAGATTTATAAAGTACCCATTTTACCCTTATTTAAAAATCTATCGTGAGATTGTCAAAATACCATTGTCATGTGATCCCCCTGTAATGTAATTGGTCCATATAGCAATTACAAATCTCTCTCCTCTCCTATACAGAAAACAGATCCACTGCAATACCTGACCGTGTAGAATGAGATCTCAGTCGTCCATTTTAATAAGGCACAAATCTCAAAGCAGACCACCTACATTCCAAATAGGCTCTGAACCACAGGGGACACTCATCACTCTTCTATTCATCCATCCAACAACATTATATATTATAGGCTACAACAATGACATGAAATTTGATATATTCTTTCACCAAATCATTTCATCATCAGGCCAGTAATTTAGCAAAAGACAACAAATGTGGTCATTGGCGGATGTACATGTAAATTGGGGTAGGCACTTGCCTACTCCTGAATTTGAATTTTTTATTTCGATCAAGTACTAATTGTTCAATATGTCTACTCCTGATTCGAATTAGTCCAATTCTTGAACCAATTTCTTCTGAGTTTTGGTCGATTATGTGTATTTACTCTTTTTTTTGGATATGCGATACTCTATTTTGTAAATGGAATGAAAGATAATAAGAGAACAAAAAAGATCTGACGATAAGACTTATTATTACAATTCTAAGAAATGTGTTGGCCGAACTTTTTGTATCAATGTGGAGTTTATAAATAGTTTCTTGTTTCCTGCATAGTTTTTAAATAAGAAACTCTCCCACATCCCAGAAACGGAATTAAAAACTGCCACCTCATATTATAAACTCCAATAATACCAAGGATGTAGATGCTTTTGATGATATCAACTCCATGCACACATGACGGATGAAAACGGATTTGGATACGGATCGGATAGTAGTAAAACCATATTTGTATCCGTTTTCATTTTTCGGTTACGAATACAGATACGGACCGGATTGGTTAGTCATGTACATCCTTATCGGACTTCTTATCGGGCTTCAACAGAGAACATCATTTTCAGATCTCCATTCGTATACTTAATAAACATCATTAGGTCTTCATCACAATAAATATAATGCATTTCTAAACAAAACAAATCCCAAAAATAACATGCAATCAGCAACAGATTATATAATTTACTAAGTAGAAGATGCTGTATCAACAAGAAAAAAGGAAAATTTATCATTGGAAGATCAAATAGATAATTCAAAAGGTGGCTTGTGGAAATTAATAGAAGAAAGCAAATAAAGCATCCCAATTAGACCAAGTCTTCATACCTTTTTTGAAATAAAAAAAGAGTACAGATTTCCCTGCCTACATTCTAGTCATCACTTGCATGAAAAAAAATAGTAAATTCCCAACATCACAAAAGAAAAGCTTTACTTCTTTTACTGAATTTTCTTTATCAGAAGCTTGTTAAAGAAAAAATATAGCATGAAATATACAAGAGATCAAACAGCAGACTATTAAATGATGGTGTTACAACAAATTCGAACACAATAGATGGAGATTTCATGTTCATCAAGGAAAGAAAGAGAATATACTAGAAGAGATGTACCTCAGACAACGGAGGGGGGGGGGGGGGGGGGGGGGGGGGGGGGGGGCACCTTTGTTTAGGCCCTCATTTTGCACTTGTGGCTTAATTTGTTCCCAGTTGACCTTAAGTATAAATAAAATGAAAATGAGTTGATGAAAACAAATTAAGCAAAAAATATGGAAAACAGGCCGCAACAAGGCTCCGTGCATTGTCTATTCTCAACTACTGGTACCACTTTAAGTGGTGTAGTTGGTTAGGAGAACGATCATTCTAATATCAGGAAAATACCTGAGAGGTGAAACTGGTTACTGTAACTTAAGTTTCTGCAATGAAACGGGCCTAAGCAGCCTTATTTTAAAAAAAAAAAAAAAAATTCTGTTTTTGGGTGTACTTTACTTTATTATTATTTATTTTTGTTTTCGGGTGGGGGAAGATATATGATCTAAGGTTGGCTGTGAAAGAAGTGATATGTGATAGCAGCTCAGAACAGCAAAATTACGAGGAAGCCCTTTTAGCAATCACTATCGATGAGCCTCTCAGACGGTCTGTTTCTTCTTTTTCACCCGTGTTTCTTTAATCAAACTGTATCTATGTATCCCACGATAAATTAATCTTCTTCATATTTTTACTATCATTAGATATTGCTAAAGGATTATAAGACCTGACTTCTGGGGAGGCGAATCAGAACTTTTGGTCAGTTCTTCTAGTTAGTGTATCATTTTCTGCTTACCTCTACTAATGTTTTGAAAAAAAAATGATGGAAGTAAAATGTCATAAGATTAAAGAATGATGAAGAAATTAGAGAACCCATTTATTATTCCTTGTTTCCAGTAAAGATGCGCTAGAACTTTTGGGTGGTACCTGCCCCCAAGATGAAGTTTTGTGCATTTATCTCTCTGTGTTTGTAGTATATGCATTGCTGCTTTAAACCATAAATCCAATTTAGAAATTTTTACATGATATAAACCTCTTGCACATGGTATTGTTTTTCTTCATCAGGTGCTCTCCAGACTGTGCCGCCAACCGATTATTGTTTACATTCCAGAGCATGAGGTATTATTTCTTTTCTTCTGAAAAGTTATTATCCTGCTTTAAAATATTAAAAGGAAATATTTTTGACGTGTGTATTATGAATATCAAGTGTTTCTTTTGTTCACAGCATTCTTTAAGAGGTACTGGAAATGGTTTTATACCTATAGCAGAGTACGGACTAGAATTTTGCAAGAGCACCAAGCAGTGGAAAAAGAGGGTGCCTGTCAGACTATTGTATAGTGGTTTGAACCATTATGATTTGCTGGTATAGTCAGGCCAGGCAATTTTAGTTAACATACATATCTGCCAAACTTTTGATTGATGTTTTTGTTTGTTCCATACTTCCACCTCCACTTAACTTCTTACTGATGTTTTTGCTTGTTTGGCTCTATATATATAATTCTCTTTTGTAGTAAAAGATTATTTTCAAATTGGACGGAACGATTTACATGATTACTTTTGTGTTCATTGATCGTAGAATTGGCGTTGTAGTAGAATAAACTGAAGTTGGTTAATTTGCAAATTTGAATGAGATGTTATTGGTGCTGGATTTGCAGTACCACACTATAATTAATAAAGCTCAATTTTCTTATATTGGTTCTTAATCTCAGTGCAACAAGCACCTCCAGTATAATAAGATCAAAATGACTATAGCAAATTATCTAGCTCACATCTCTAAGAAGTTGCATCAAAGTAAATCCTTTTTTTTTTTTTGCTTTAAAATGCATGTAGGCTTACATCAAAGTAATCTTGAATGTAATATGTCGATCATCCATAATTTTGTATGACGCGGACAGTGAAATCTGTTGTGTTTTCAAGACAACTGGAGGCTGCTATTGGTGCTAGATTTGCAGTACCACACTAATTAATAAAGCTCAATTTTCTTATATTGGTTCTTAATCTCAGTGCAACAAGCACCTCCAGTATAATAAGATCAAAATGACTACAGCAAATTATCTAGCTCACATCTCTAAGAAGTTGCATCAAAGTAAATCTTGAATGTAATATGCCGATCATCCATAATTTTGTATAACGCAGACAGTGAAATCTGTTGCATTCTGTTGTGTTTTCAAGACAACTAGAGGTTACTTGTTAGTCCTCCAACATTCATCGTGCAGGAGTGTGCATACATGATAGAAGTGGTACAAACACCAGCCTAGTGTGAAATCTGTTGCATATTTCATACAGACAGACAATAGCTAATAGCTTCCATAGACTAAACTTGATAATATATATAATTCAGGATATCAGATTAAGTACATTATAAGTCCCTTAATAAATCATATAAAGCCATGCCAGTGTCTAGTGTGACTATGCTTGTTGAAACCCTATACACCTACATCAGCACATCATCAGAAGTGTTCCTACTCACATCAAAACAAAAACGGCCCAGTGTTGCCCTCACACAATACCGTCCCAAAAACACTTCTCTAGAAATCATGAATGAATGCTCTGTCATCAGTGTCAAATTAGATGATGAATAAGTTGAGGTAGAGGTACCTAGATTAGATAGTGTCGGGAAAGCCCCCAGGTGGCCGATTGTTGGTTATCTTAGGCTGCTGAGGCTGCTGGGGTGTGTTGGCGGTGAGAGGTGGTGTTGGGATTGACTTGGCATGGTCAGGGGAGGACGGCGGCGATGGAGAGTCGGTCACGGAGAATGAGGAGGTGGTCTCATCATCTGGTGACAGAGAGTCGGGCACGGCGAAGGAGGTGGTGGTCTCATCATCTGGTGACAGAGAGTCGGGCACGGCGAAGGAGGTGGTGGCCTGGTTAGGGTTAGGGTTAGGGTTAGGGTTAAAGGTAAGCGAAGGGGAAGGTGAATTAGGGTTAGTGTCACGGGTAGAGAGTTCGGTGGATAGCGGGGGCTGCTGGGGTGTGTTGGCGGTGAGAGGCCAATTGATTTTGAAAAGAGGGTCTGAAAAAGGAAATGGGTTGACGACAGAAAGAAAAGGGCATGTTGGGAATGAGGTGGCGTGGTCAGGGGAGGTCGGAGGCGACGGAGAGTCGGGCACGGAGTATGAGGAGGTGGTCCCATCGTCTGACGACGGAGAGTCGGGCACGGCGGGGGTGGTGGTCTCATCGTCTGGCGACGGAGAGTCGGGCACGGAGAAGGTGGTGGTAGTCTCATCGTCTGGCGACGGACAGTCGGGCATGGAGAAGAGGTTGGTGGCACCGTCAGGCGGCATTGATCTTTTCTTGATCGCCGCTTACACTCCTCCCTAGTTGCGAGTACACTAGTCGCTCCTCCACCTCCGCTGGGTTCAGTTGTTAGCTTATTATTTAGAAATAAGACTGTCAGATCCGATTCCGGCCCACTATTCTCATTTCATAATCGGCCCAATAACAGTAACAATAGTCTCATCTTCTTTTCAATGCTGCGCTGCGCCTATATTTCTTTCATTTTTTCCTTCTGCAAGTCCAAATTTCCTATAATTAAAATCATAATATTAAAAAATAATACAAGATTCATTCATTCTCTTTATTCAGTGTCATTACAGAGACTTTAGCTAATATCTATCTACCACATTGATATTGCCAATTACAGGAATAGAGATGGATGGGAACGGGATAGTATTGCCTTTAGCCCTAAGCCTTATTTTTTGAACCTTTTCAACTTTACTTTTAGGCTGTGCCAGTGACACTAGGCTAGTGCCAGGCCAGGTACTCTCACATATCTCCAATTCCAATTGAACTTTTATCAATTAGAACTGGGGCAGGTCAATTATTACTTTACCAATCCAATCAATCAATCCCCCTAATTCAGATCACTCTCCTTTCTTGAGTCCTTACCAAACAATAACAACAATACCAATAACAACTGCTGTCGACGAATTGGTTAGTCATGTACATCCTTATCGGACTTCTTATCGGGCTTCAACATAGAACATCATTTTCAGATCTCTATTCTTATACTTATTAAACATCATTAGGTCTTCATCACAATAAATATAATGCATTTTTTTTTTAAAATCCCAAGAATAGCATGCAATCAGCAACAGATTATATAATTTACTTAGTAGATGCTGTATCAACAAGAAAAAAGGAAAAATTATCATTGGAAGATCAAATAGATAATTCAAAAAGAGGCTTGCGGAAATTGATAGAAGTAAGCAAATAAGTCATCCTAATTAGGCCAAGTCTTCATCCCTTTTTGGAAATAAAAAACAATTTTCCTGTCTATATTCTAGTCATCACTTGCGTGAAAAAAATTAGTAAATTCATAACATCACAAAAGAAAAGCTTTAGTTTTTTTACTGAATTTTCTTTATCAGAAGCTTGTTAAAGAAAAAAAAAATAGCATGAAATATACAAGAGATCAAACAGCAGACTATTAGATGATGGAGATTTCATGTTCATCAAGGAAAGAAAGAGCATGAAATATACAAAAGATCAAACAGCAGACTATTAGATGATAGTGTTACAACAAATTCAAACACAATAGTTGGAGATTTCTTGTTCATCAAGGAAAGAAAGAGAAATATACTATAGAAGAGATGTAGTACCTGAGATAGCGACTGGTGGAGAGCAGCTTTGTTTAGGCCCTCCTTTTCCAATTGTGACTTAATTTAGTCCCAGTTTACCCTTATGTATAAATAAAATAATGAGTTGATGAAAATATTTTAAGGAAAAAAAAATGGAAAACAGGCCGCAACAAGGGTCAGTGCATTGTCTATTCTCACAAGATGACAATTAATAAAGTTTATTTTTATATATGCACTTAAAAGTATCATAAATGTTAACTGGCTTAATTGGATTTCATTCATGGTAAATTGAGTTCAACTTGGCATTAGATTTATTTAAAAATTTATTTACATGACAACTCATGGTTGTAAATTGAGGCTTTATTTTGATTAAACAAAGGCAATGTACGTAGGAAACTTGATTTAATTCAACCTAATAACAGGATTGCCAGAGACTCTGGACTTACATACAGTTAGTTGCAATGATGGGTTAAAATCAGGATTTAGTTGAGACACAGTACCATTAAATTCCAGTAACAGTAAACCTTGAGTTTTAATTTGATAAAGGACCCATAAAATTAGATCCCAGCTCAGAATTTAATTTGAAACAAAAGGTGTTATCAGAATTAGTTATCAGACACACACATCTCTACTGCTCTACAGCAGCCTGATAGAGAAAGTTGAAGAAATTGAAACCACAAAGGTCTGTGAACCACCTAATTATTTAAAATTTTAAATGTGTATATCTAATTTCAGGTCAAATAGATAAGCAAACAAAATTTCCTACACATAAACTCTTAAATAGAGAAATTTCAGGTGAATAATTTTGTGCTCGTGAGAACTTGTAGTTGTCGGTAACTTTAACTAGAGAAATTCAATTCACACTGAAAGTAATAATAATGGATAAATTGAGAGGGTTGTAGTTGCACAAAACCACAAACCTAAAGTTGTATGACTAAACTATAGCTACTAAAGGGTGGCAAGTAAACCTCAAGCATAAAAATTATCACCAAGAGAGAGAGACAACGCACCTCTATGAGAGGGAGTCGGAGTAGGTCCGATGCCTATTAGACCTACTATGGTTTGATGGGTGTTGTGACCATCAAATTGCATCAAGATTTCGCATGAGGTCAGCGGAGACACTTCGGAGTAGGTCCGATGCCCATTGGACCTACTTTGGTTCGATGGGTGATCTGACCATTTAATTGCATCAAGAATCGTGGGCTCTTATTAAAATCCCTATGAGTTTTTATCAATTTCCGTGGGCACAGATCTTAATACTAATTGTACAGTGATAGAGCTAATTGAACTTAAAAGTAGGTCCAATGCCCATCGGACCTACTCCTATCTCCAGTGGAGACCCCAATCAAAGAAATGAAGAGAGATGCTCAAGTCATTGAATTCGTATCCTCTGCATTAACTCAAAAAGGTATCTGATTAGTTTCCAGATTTGTGCAAATTAGATCCATACAAATATTGAAAACATCTTGTTTTAGGCAGGAGCCGGATGGGCTCCATTTATAATCGGACAGTCCACATGTATTAACTCAAATATGCTGTTCTGAGTTAATGCAGACGATGCGGACTCCAAGTCATTTTGGGCCTGACAGAACCATCTAAGCCTAACACGCCACGGGCCTTTAAATCAATAAGAAAGCATTTATTTTACAAAAGAAAATACTTGGGCCGTACATTATGTAATAGTAGAGGAGGGTTCAAATGCACTCTATCTTTCAAATCATTTTTCTCCGTTTTCAAAGTCCGAATAGTCAATCCGAACCATTAGATGCGATATATATATTAAGATGTGCTTGGAGACCAAATTTTATATTTTTTAGAATTTTTTTACTATTTTTTTAAATTTATTGAAAATCGCTGTTTTTAGCAAATCTGGACCATAAAAAAACAGCGATTTTCAATAAATCTAAAAAAATAGTAAAAAAATTTCAAAAAATATAAAATTTGGTCTCCAAGCACATCTTAATATATAGATCGCATCTAACGGTTCAGATTAACTGTTTTGACTTTGTAAATAGAGATAAAAGATATGGTGCATTTGAGTGCACAAAAATTTGGATGCATTTGAACCCTCCTCATAATAGTAACCATCAGAGCTAATTCTTTCATAGAGCAACTTGAGAAAATCCTTTTTAACCCTTTCATTTATTTGACAATTAAATCTCAATGTTAGCGGACCATTCATCAGTCCACAATTAGTATAATAAGTAAAGGTGTGAGGCTGTAAAATATCATTACCAATATAAAAATTTGTAACTAAAAATAAAGGAAGTTCGAATTCGACTAAAAAATTGATTTTGGATCCAGAGTTCCATACCGTCTGATCAGAATCTGCACGAATATTAAATGGTCCCCTTAAATTCTATCTCATACTAGATTGACTCAGATTCTGATCGGACAGTCTTGGTTCAATCTTAAATTTTGAGTTAATTTAGAGGATCTGGACTTGTTTTATCTGGCGCTTGACTTGATTTTTTTTTTAGAAAAAACTCAGTAGTTGTCCCTTTTTACATAAACTCCCACGTCTCTTCGAATTTTTCAGAACCATCAGTCCAAATCTAAAATTAATAATGTCACGATGTTATATATTAGATCAAATAAGAGATAATTATTTGTTACATAGAGATTTAAGAGTAAAACAATTTAATGGTTTAATTCTTTAAGTTTGGGTCAGTCAAATCATTCGACTTCAGATTGATTTATTTTTAAGTCAATGAAGGCTCCATGACGTTTTGGAGAAAAAATTATTGAAGCCCGTTTATGGCCCAAAACTGGACCCATTAATAATATATTTCTAATTATCCAGTTGTATCTGATCTTAAAAAAAACTGAAGACTTCAGTTTTGGACAAATTTGCAAGTTAAAAAAAAAAAAAAAAATTTGTGTGTTACTAGAGAAAGAATTAATATATCAAAATTGAAGGCTTCATGAATAGTAAAAGGCTTATGGTCCCAGCATAAGTCTTTCAAAACAGGCTCTATCTAGCGTTTTATTGATTTGTAAAGAAATGTTGTAATAATTAGAAAATATTTGAGTAAAGATGCGAGATGCTTTACTAAAAAAATCCTCTCATTGCGGTTTGTTTTATTGTTAATTTTGCATTAATTAATCTCAATTTCAAATTCCAAGTTTGTATCAACCTGTGAATAAGCAATTTCTTTATGGGTGGGGCAATAATATTCTTTGCCTCCTGGACTTAATTTTCTCGTTGACAGGTCATGTAGTGCAATGTGACGATGCTCACATAGATAAGCCTACTCTTAGAGATAGGAGTAGGTCCGAGGGCCATTGGACCTACTTTTAGATTCAATTAGTTCTATCACCGTACGATTAGCGTTAAGATCTGTGGGCACAGAAATTGATAATAACTCATACGGATTTTAATACGGAGCGCACGAATCTTGATTCAATTGGATGGCCAGATCACCCATCGAACCAAAGTAGGTCCAATGGGCATCGGACCTACTCCGAAGTGTACTCTTAGTACCATCGGAAAATGATAGTCGATCGTCTGTGGCACATTGAAAAGCAGGAAAAAAAATATGGCAGTTTTTCTATTTGTGTAAATGACTCGTTTCACAATTAATATTATTCCATGATTACGGAGGTTCGAATCCAGATTGTACAATTTTGCGTCTTGGTTTCACTCTCCGTACAAACTAGTAAATTTTTTTTTTTTAAGTTGGAGCTCTAAGTTAACAGGTTTGACAGTGATCTTCAAATTCGGATTTTGGATATGTGATCTTCTAAACATAGATCATTGTATTTGCTACTGGATTAAAAAACTAGTACTCTGTATAAACTAGTATTAGATTACAAGAAGTAGAAAGAAGACGTAACAAAATATGTTCAAACTTTATAAACCTTCCAAACTGCACACACTTCTTTTAATAAATGACACAAGGTTTATAATCATTCAAGTTAATACCTGTCTCAAAAAAAAAATGAAAAATCTTTACGCATGAAGAAAACAAACAGTTCTCCGTGTTACTACATTATTTTCTATACAATTTGCTGATTTTTTTCACTAAATTTAAATTACTAAAAAATAGTTAAACTCAACAAGTAATATTACGTGGACCCACCTTGAGGTAGAGGGGAGCAACTGCCTCTCTCTGAATTTTAAAATTCAGTGAAAAAATATGAGTTCGGTGTCACTTTGTCCATCCCTGAAAATTCTTTTGCCTCTCTCTGGAACTGAAAATCTCGTCAGACCAGTTCAAAAATATTGTTAATGAAAAATTGTGTTGTTTTTATATAAATTTTATATAAATTTACGGGTCCAGACCAACTTTGTTATTTTTTAATATGTAAAATGATATTATTTTGTTGTTTTTATTATGTAGGATTATGTTATTTATATTGTTTTTTTATCTAGTATCCGATAGTTAATGGGTTTGAACCCTATAAACAATTTAAATCTGATTCATGCCTCTCCCTGACAAAAATCCTGCGTCCGCCTCTGACTGTGTGACTAACATACTACAACTATTTGCATACAATTATTATTTCTTGTAATTCTAATCACACAACATTATACATTACGTTGAAAATTTAGTTTGATTAATTATGATAAACCATAATACCTTATCTAAGTCATAACGTGTGACAAACTGTACTATTCATACCCCGTCCAATAATACAAAAGTTACAAATTTTGCATATATAAAATGTACAAAGACGACAATTAATTCTGACATATTTGATCGAACTCAAGAACCAAATATAACTGGACAAATTATTTTTGAATAAAAAATTACATATAAACTATATATGTAATATAGAGGTGATAATCTATAACATTTGAGCACCAACTTCCCAAAATTGCAAAAGGTTTTGAAATTGTCCTGTTTAATTATCTTGCCTTTAGCCCTGCACCTAAATCAATTAATGAAATTGTTCAACCCCTTCCGAAATTTTAATTTATATAAACTGCAATAATAAGCTCGGCATAATTTTTTTTAAAGAAAAAAAATGCGTAATTTTATTTTTACTACATGACTGCCAAATATAGAATTCTTACTAGAGTTGTACTGAGTGAATTACCAGTGAATTTAAGATATTATCAGATTTACAAGTGGATATCAATCAATGTTACAAGCGTATTGCAAATAGGTAAGAATTTTCTGCCTACTCATTAATTTTCATGGTTCATGTAACAAAGCACGCAATTGATCTCTTCAATTAATGCTCCACATCATGATAGCTAGTGCAATTTGTCGAATTCATTATAAATAGGATGTGTACGTAGTTCATCACATTTGTGACATCAGGGAAATAGAATAAGACGAGCTAGCTCTTTGATCCTTGGGAAGTACTTCTAAGGTAAAAGCCATGGAACCGAATCATCTGCCTCCAGAATCACTGTATGTGGATCTGAGATGGGCTCCCAGTTCAAAAATGAACAGTGTCCAACTCTCTTTAATAATGACTGGCTCCACGTGCAGTAACTGAGGAGGCAGAAAATTTCTGCACCCAGGGGGCAGAAAATTTGAGTTCAAAAGAAATTTGTATAAACATGCAGTTCAATAAATCATTGTTCTTCTTTTCATGTGTGATCTTACCAACAATTAATTTATTCCAGAAGTTAACATTACTTTGCTTCACAGAATGAAGGTTGTGATAATCTCCATTGTGTTGGTTTTGGTGATGAACTCTTCTTGCGCAGGAGCTTCGAGGAGAATATAAAAGACGAACATAAGAATTTTTTCACCAAAAAAACGGTATCAGAAAAATCTTTCCAAATCGACGGAGATAAGCATGGGTGGAACTATGAATATGTCAGTGCTAAGTCACCCTTATATATGATTTTAAATTTTTAATTATGTATATTAAAAATTAATTAATTTTTCATTTTTTTAGTTTTTATATAGTCTTCGCTCCTCTCACAAAATAATAAATGTGTGCTTGTAGTCTAGAAGTTAAGAGTTTCATTATACTGACTCTATTCAAATTTTACAATTACAACATCTCTGGAGAAAGAATATCTCGTCATCGGGATGACCACAATTGAAAGGAATGTGTATTCTCTGCATTAACTCAAAAATAAATCTTTCGAGTTAATGAATCTCAACTGTTTGATTTTAAACAGAGTCAATTTGATCTCTGCTTACGATATAGAGGGTCTTAAATATTAGTGCAGATCTAGTCTACACAAATTTCAAAAACAGATCGAATGATGAAGATTCATTAACTCAAAAGATTCTCTTTTGAGTTAATGCAGAGGATACGAATTCAATTGAAAACCGTCAAGATGTGATTCTTGCTGCCTAAGAAATGGATGGAAATTAAGAATGTGATTGCCGAAAGCAGGAAGTGGTGAATGTATATCATGTGAAATTGTGCATGGGTATGGTACTATATATAGTAAGGAGAATATATATTCCATGTATAATAATGTTAGATGTGATACATATATACTTGCAATATAAAGAAAATAAACTATGTAAAGTATACAAAATTCAGTAAAAAAACTTGCAATATAAAAACATGACCCCTAAATAAACTATACAAAATTCTCAACTTTGTTTTAAGAAAACTTAAAATGAAACATCTTTTGATGCCATGGATTGCAATATCTTTTACTGTTTTTCTTTTGGGATCTTAATTTGTTGAAACAATCTTGAATTTTTCTGTCAATTTTTGCTGCAAGGAAAACAACAAAATAAATTTTAAAAATTAAATCAAACAATCAAAGCTAATCGAACTTTCAAATAAATTATCTTCTCTCAAAGCTTTGTGTGCTTAGTACAAAATCCAGCCATAATGTCTCCTCCTTTTCCTTTTTTGTACTCAATGTACAAGCCCTTTTCAAGCTCACGGAAGACATGAAACCTTAATTTGTATTTTCTCTGAGCACACTCGAGGGCACAACCGTAATTTCTCTCACAAATAAAACAGTCCTGCTGCCACCGTTTATGTGGGACCTCGAGCAATCAATCCTGTCTCTTCCCTCAGGGTCCTGAAAGAACTGCTCTTGTACTAGAAATGCACACATTATATGGACCCACTTGTCATCGATTGTTGACTTTAAGGCTTCTCCTTTCACAGGGTAAAGACAACACCGTCTTTCTTTTGGGATGAGTTTTGAGGAGCAAGCTGAACAAAATCAATCCCCCTCTGGTATAGATTTGATTAGAGAGTTGTCATAAGCATGTAATAATAATTTAGTTTTTTCCAATATCATAAACTAAAAGTAACAAAAATATACGAATTTTTCTATTATTAATGTTATCGCAAAGATCATATTTAAGTATGATCAATTGATACATTTTAATACCACATTTTTATTTTAAAGACTACTTTCTTATTATAAATAATTTGATACTACACTACTCATACACTACTCATGATGTACATGATGTTTGGAAATACATCTCATGTGAAGAAACAAGTCACATATGTTTATTGAATAGGACAAATGTTATTAAAAATAATAACTGTGTTGCAACTGCAATTAAATAGAAAACAAATTATTGGTGAAAATATTATGTTACATCTCTGGAGAAAGAACATCTCGTCATCGGGATGACCACAATTGAAAGGAATGTGTATTCTCTGCATTAACTCAAAAATAAATCTTTCGAGTTAATGAATCTCAACCGTCTGATTTTAAAGATCTAGTCTGCACGAATTTCAAAAACAGATCGGATGATGAACATTAACTCAAAAGATTCCCTTTTGAGTTAATGCAGAGGATACGAATTCAATTGAAAGCCGTCAAGATGTGATTCTTGCTGCCTAAGAAATGGATGCAAATTAAGAATGTGATTGCCCAAAGTAGGAAGTGGTGAATGTATATCATGTGAAATTGTGCATGGGTATGGTACTATATATAGTAAGGAGAATATATATTCCATGTATAATAATCTTAGATGTGATGCATATATATTTGCAATATAAAGAAAATAAACTATGTAAATTATGATACCTAGTCCAAAGTCCAAACAGACGTTGAAGAATCGACTTAAAATAATAGCAACTCAAATTCTGGACTAGTGAAGGTTTTGGTACAACTCTTTTTTTTTTTTTTAAATGACTTGCCTTTTCATATTTTTTTAAATATTGGTACCAAGTTTTTTACACTCTTAACTTGATAAAAGGAGATATTGATGGGACTGGTTGGAGCCTCCCCTTCACAGTTATAACTGACAATTTCAGCCCAATTAGTCCAATCAGAAGCAAAGAAAAAAAAGAGAGGAGATATATAATTTTAATGGTACGCAGTTGAAAAGGCTCAAAAACTAGCAAAACACATCATTGGCGTTTTAAATTTGACTGATTTGAAACACTGACGGGGATATTAGATCAAATTATTAATGTAAAAAATTTTCTTATTATCGTAAAAAACTGGTTTGGACGGATGGTTCTGGAAAATTTGAAGAGACATGAGAGTTTATGTAAAAATGGACAACTGCTGAAAGGAAAATTCAAGCGCAGATAAAACTTACCAAGTCTAGATCCTCTGAAGTAACTCAAAATTTATGGCATGTTCGTTTATCACGGAATTACAGAGAATGGAATTTGATGTGGACAGGAATCCACTTTTGAAAAAGAGAAAATTCTATTGTTATGGGTATGCAAAGGATTAATTATGAAAATATGCTCAAATAGGTATTCGGTGGAATTAGTTGTGAAAAATATTATTTTCTTTCTAAAATGATTAATACTATACACTTATTTTTATTTATAATATTATTAATAATATAATTAAATAAAATAAGAAAATGGATACAAATAAATTAAGGAAATATTTATAAAAATAAAAACTAACGTATTAGTAATTTTAAAATAATATACATTAAATTTTTTTTTTTACATACTAAGGACAAGACACGAAGTATTGCAAATTATTAGCTAAATCCAATTTAATATTAATAATTATGATAACATAGCTTAATTATGCTAAGAGAACTAATTTTATTGATTGTGATAAACTGTGTCAATTGGGAAGAAAAAAATGAGCTTCGATTCAATTTGTATTTTCCCATGAGAATAGTGTTTTTGGAAGAGAAAAATAAAATCACTTGGTAATGAATTGGGTGCTCAAATAGAAAAACGCATATGGAGACAAAAACTCATATTTTGTTTTTTTTTTCCATCAAAACCCAGGCAACCGAACAGGGCCTTAAGGTTGAATTCGGACTAATCAGGTTTGAGATAGAATCAATATTTTTAAATACGATTTTGATGCGATATGCGGAACGCCAATGTATACAGCATATGCAGATTTTAATGCGGATAAGTTTCTCATTAAATATTCAATATTTTTTATTATATATGAATTTATATATGCACATAAGATAATCATGATTATAACAAAAATCTAAAAGAATCTGCATGTATATTAAGTCATGCATAATTTTCTAGTAATATTGTGGCCTGCGAAGAAAATAAAATGAAATTGCAGCATGCATGGCTTAAATCCTTAGCCCAAAAACATTGAAATAAAATAAAACCCTGTGAAAGGAAATAAAATATTGAATTTGGAGCGCCTGAACGCTAAAATATTGAACCGGGTATCTTTAATTAGCCTCGCATATGTAAAATAACATTATGAAAACGCTGGAGTTCTATAAAGGAAGCCCTCTCCATTTTCTTCAAACCAACTTAACTAGACAATTTAGAATGGATGAGAATTAAGAATTGGGTTCGATTTTATACCGGATATCCTTTCTGAATTAAAAATTTTAGGATCGAAATTCAACCTTTTTAATTAAAATAAAATATTTTAAGTTGACAGTAAAATCCATATATTAATTCGCATATCAGGATTATATGCTACCAAGGACTGCAAATGCATATGCGTCCGCATATTTGACTGCATAGACTACATTTTATAACACTGGATATAATTTAAGAGGATCATTTAATATTCGTGCATATTCTGATAAAACGGTTTGTAACTCTAGAACTCTGAATGCAAACTTCCTTTCTTTTCAGTTACAATTTTTTTAGATTCATTTTCCCATATATTGGTAATAATATTTTAAAGTCTCACACCATTATTGATTTCTATACTCATCGTGGGACTATTCAATGGTCCGCTCACATGGAGACTTGTAAAATAAATAAAAGAGTTAAAACAGGAATGTTCTCTGCTTGCTCTGCGAAAGAATATAGATAAATTGTAAAAAAATATTAAATAAACGTTAATAAAATTATGTTTAAAAGAAAAATAAATATTAATTGTGTATTGAATAGCATGCAAAATTGTTTTTTTTTCATGTCTAAATCTTTTTTTTTTCTGCCTTTTATAATGAGACCTCCTGGAATTAAAATAATATAATAAATTAATTTTAATATATTAATTTTATTATTATTTTATATTGTAGGCATTTTGCTTGAAACTTATTTTCATTTTTTGTTCTTTCTTGTAATTACATAAGGCTTTGTGTTTAATTTTTTCCTTGAGACTTTGTTTAGAAATGAAGTCATTATATCCTGAGGCACTATCCATTATTTAAAAAAAAAAATGTTTTCCATGCGGCACTTGGTTGATCCAATGTTTATATAACATATACAATTATTAGTGGTACACTGGTACTTACCACAGTGATAAATGAATATTCGGGTTCGGTTCGACGGAGTCAAAAAGTCGTGATTCAGAAATAATTTGAAAAAAAAATAGAATTATACATTGAGTCTGCCCTGAAGATCTCAGTCCCACAAGAGAGGAAAAAACAAACAAATAAGAAAAAGTTTGAAGAAACATTTGCGAATAATTCGGAAAAAATTTGTAAAATTTGCGAATAAATCGGTAAAAATTCAATCAATCGAATAATTCGCCAACACTAAAAAAATAAATTATTCGCGAATAATTCACGAATCTTGTCGCTATGTACTTACTATTGGTGTTATGAGATGGTCAATAAATAAAAATTGAAAAATTAGGATCATACTGTATTCATACCAGTTTGATAGTAACCTATCCTGGTTTTCACTGGTCCAAAAGTTGCATCATAGAAATAAATTGCCCTTCCAGCTTTGGTTTGCATTGCTATTTTGGGATCAGTTCGTGTCTGATCACATGTTCACAATTTTTATATTCGAAGGTCATGTGCCTTTTTGCAGTTATGACCACTTTTGTTTTAATACTCTGAAGACCTTCTTTATATGGGCAGATATAATGCAAGCAAATTACTTAGTACATGAAAGACGATTTTAGCGTACTTCAAAGGTCTATACCTTTTGTCTCCTCAAGATTTCAGGACTTATGATAGAGACTACCAGATCAGTCTTTTTTGTCAAATTGTCCAAGGCTGACATCAAAGTATTAAAAAAAGAAAAAGTAGAGTGGCTAAATTTTTGATTCAGCTATTTGAACATGGTATAATATAGATTATTTAGGGTATGAATTGTAGAGGTTATTGTTTTGGTGATTTTATATATTATGTTAACAGTTGTTATTTGTGATTTTGATGAAAAATACTTCGATCAGTTTATTATTTGTGATTTTGGCTTCCTGTAACCTTGTTTATTTCACATTTTCATGGTATAATACACTGCTACAGTGCACAAAACTTTTTCTTGAGAAAAAAAGTGAGTCTAGCTCACATTATATTTCATTGGTAATGTTACAAAAGTTTTGTTACAAGTGTACAGTAATGTAAAAGTTAAAATATCTCAAACATTTTGAGAGTTATAAAACAAGAATTAATATAAGAAAAAAGGGCTACTAATTGTCAATCCTTCCCATTGTGCCAATCACGACAGCATGACCAACTCTAGTAAATACTGCTATGGAATAAGAAATAACATTTGCATGAAATAACACTAGTACATAAAATAACACATAATTTATACTACAACACATAATTAACATCCTACATTCCTACTACTAAATCAGAAATAACATGAAGTTTGAAATAACACTAGTACACAACTGCAGGAACTCTTTTACACTAATTGAGGTGTTGATGAAATCCAAATTGATGAATTCATGAATGCTATGAACTTCTGTCAGTTCAGCTCACATCTTTACAAGTGAATCTTATAAGATATTATGCTTCAATTCGCATTAAGCGACATTGTCCCGATTGAAAGTAACATTATCCTGCAAAGATAAAAAAATAATTATTTGTATTAGCTTCCAAAATGAATTAAAAGAATAATAATCAAGTACTGGAACGAGAAAATAATTCACTTCTGAATTCGAGAATTCACTTGAATTGCCTGCTAAGTTTTTCAATCCAAAAGAAAGTTGTTTGTAAATTTGCATGTGCAAAGGTAGATTGCATATTATAAAAAAAGTCTAGGTATAATATGGATATATAATTCTTAGTACCAATAATAAAGGGAACCAGCATCAGAAAAATAAGAACACCAAACTCCCAATAATATAATTCTCATGTTAGCATGCAATTTAGTTCGCAAGTACGCACTACTCAAAACAGAGTGGCACATATTAATATCCAATTAATACAACGTACGGCATATTTTAAGAAACTAAAGTTTTTATGATGATTAATTTGTTCTCAATGCGGTGCTACTCTGGATGCCATTTGGACAAATTAATCATCATAAAGACTTGTTAACTCAGTTCAATTCGAGAGAACAATTAAGGTACGCAGTAAGAAAAGGTCACATGAGTTGCTAATATGAACCTTTTCAGCAGCAGACAATCCACCTTGATGATATTAACTATTATTCTCCACAACAGATTGGATAAGACAAGGAAACTTAACTTAATACAACCCAAGAAGACGGATGCCTTCCCCTCCCACTTGTGAAGTCATCAGAGTTGTTGTTGTCAGTTGGCTTCAAGCAATGCATGTTGAATACATTCGATGTTTTCGCTTCAACAGAAGAAAAAAAAAAGTGAGAAGTGTGGTTTTATTTCAAAAACACAAAATTAATTATCCCGGTTTTTCAACGAAATAAAAGCCCTTCAGTGGAATATACTTCTCATGCTAGCATGCAATATAGTTAGCATGTAGGCACTACTCAGAACAGGGTGGCACATATTACTATCCAATTGATACACGGTACGGCATATTTAATGAAACTAAAGTCTTTATGATGATTAATTTGTCCAAATGGCATCCAGAGTAGCACCGCATTGAGAACACGAATCATCATAAAAACTTGTTAACTCAGTTCAGTTCGAGAGAACAATTAAACTCCAAACAATAAATGCCATAATATGATATCCATAGGAAGGAAGCAGAATATCTAATATGAACCCCACAACATATTGGATAAGAGAAGGAAACTTAACTTAATGCAACCCTTGAAGAAGGATGCCTTCCCCTCCCACTTGTGAAGTCATCAGAGTTGCTATTGTCAGTTGGTATTAACCAATCCTTGTTGAATTCATTCCATCTTTTAGCTTCAAGAGAAGAAAAAGAAATAGTCAAATATGTGGTTTTATTCCAAAATAATGAAATTAGTTATCAAGGTTCTTCAACGAAAAAGAAGCCATTCAGTGGAATATACTTCTAATGCTTGCATGCAATTTAGTTAGCAGGTAGGGAATACTCTAAACAGAGTGGCACATATTACTATCCAATTGATACAAGGTATAACATATTTAAAGAATCTAAAGTCTTTATGATAATTAATTTGTTCTCAATGCGATGCTACTCTGGATGCCATTTGGACAAATTAATCATCATAAAGACTTCTTAACTTAGTTCAGTTTGAGAGAACAATTAAACACCAAATATTACATGCCAGAAAATGCATAGGAAGGAATCAGGAATCGTTTCAATTTCAAAGTTATATAACTAGAAGGGTTAGAAAAAAGAAAAATATCCGGAAGAAACTTATCTCGAATATATCATCTTATTCTTAGGTTTATCTCTGTTCTGTGGCATGCACTAGAAACAGGAACCAAGACAAGCTAAGTGGGTCCCACCGACCACGAAACCTGTTTATTACAAAAACATAGCCAGAACACAAGTTAAGTTTACAAACTAAAAGTACCATATGAAGTCAAAACCCGATAACCCAAACCCAACAAATTTCTTAAAAACACAACCCCACATAAAACTAATACCAGATAAATAATATCAGGATTTCTACCAGAATATCAACCCAGCCGACGAATAATTTCAACTAACTACCCAACCCTGATCACAAGCAACAACCTTAGAGTAATTATAATACCCAAGTCGGATAAGAAATAACACAGTTAATTACGAGAATAACAATTGTTGTTATGTTAATTTGGAACAACTGCTACGTAATGGCAAGTTTCATAATACCTGGACTGCACATAATGTTGCTGGCAAAAATAATTCCGTGTTCATAGATCCAAGTAGATTATGCTCAAGAGATTACATCATCTGCACCAGCATAAAAGAATAAGCAATTATACACAAAAAGTGAATTACTTCTCATCGAGGACGAATGAGAAAGAGAGATTATAAACAGGCATTAGGGTTGGTGGTACATTACGATCTCAACAGTTATGGAGCATCAAAATTATCAATCTGAAAATTAATTGTGTTGGACATTTATTTTCTTAAAAAGGTCCCAACATTAATGGCAGCTACATTAGAGGGTACTTATAAGTGGAAAGGTTCTGCTCATCGTGTTCTCAGGTACCGTACAACTATAGTTACATACTGTTCAGTTTAGGTATGTAGCAAGAAAAGGTCACATGAGTTTTTTAATATGAATCTTTTCAGCAGTAGACAATCCACCTTGATGATACTAACTATTATTCTGCTAGCATAAAATAACCCCACAACTGATTGGATAAGAAAAGAAAACTTAACTTAATGCAACCCAAGAAGACGGATGCATTCTCCTCCCACTTGTGAAGTCATCAGAGTTGCTGTTGTCAGTTGGCTTCAAGCAATACATTTTTAATTCATTCCATCTTTTAGCTTCAAGTGCAGAAGAAAAAATAGTCAGAACTATGGTTATATTTCAAAATAACGAAACTAATTATCAGGGTTTTTCAACGAAAAAAAAGCCATGCAGTGGAATGTACTTTTCATGTTAGCATGCAATTTAGTTACTAAGTAGGCACTACTCACAACAGAGTGGCACATATTAATATCTAATTGATACATGGTACGGCATATTTTCAGAAACTAAAGTCTTAATGATGATTAATTTGTTCTCAATGCGGTGCTACTCTGGATGTCATTTGGACAAATTAATCATCATAAAGACTTGTTAACTCAGTTTAGTTCGAGACAACAATTAAACTCCAAACAATACATGCCATAATACGATATGCATAGGAAGGAAGCAGAGTTGCTAATATGAAACTTTTCAGCAATAGACAATCCACCTTGATGATACTAACTATTATTCATCTATCACAAAATAACCCCACAACAGATTGGATAAGAGAAGGAAACTTAACTTAATGCAACCCTAGAAGAAGGATGCCTTCCCCTCCCACTTGTGAAGTCATCAGAGTTGCTCTTGTCATTTGGCTTCAACCACAATACATGTTGAATTCATTCCAAGTTTTAGCTTCAAGAGAAGAAAAAAAATAGTCAGAAGTGTGGTTTTATTTCAAAATAACGAAACCAATTATCAGGGTTTTTCAAAGAAAAAAAGCCATTCAGTGGAATATACTTCTCATGCTAGCATGCAATTTAGTTAGCAGATAGGCACTACTCAGAACAGAGTGGAACATATTACGATCCAATTGATACAAGGTACGGCACATTTAAAGAATCTAAAGTCCTTATGATGATTAATTTGTTCTCAATGCGGTGCTACTCTGGATGCCATTTAGACAAATTAATCATCATAAAGACTTGTTAACTCCGTTCAGTTCGAAAGAACAATTAAACTCCAAACAATACATGCCATAATATGATTTGCATAAGAAGGAAGCACGAATGGTTTCAATTTCAAAGTTATCTAACTAGAAGGGTTAGAAAAAGAAAAATATACTTAAGAAACTTATCTCGAACATATGCTCAGATTCTGAGATTTATCTCTGTTCTGTAGTATGCTCTAGAGACAGGAACCAAGACAAGCTATGTGGTTGCCACCGACCACGAAACCTGTTTGTCACAAAAACCTAACAGAACACAAGTTAAGTTTGCAAACCAAAAGTACCATATGAAGTCAAAGCCTATAACCCAAACCCAACAAATTTCTTAAAACCACAGAACTAACGCCAGATAAAACTAATACCTGATCAATAATATCATGATTTCTACCAGAATATCAACCCTGCCGACGAAAAATTTCAACTAACTACCCAAACGTGATCTCAAGCAACAACCTTACAGTAATTCTAATATCCAAGTCGGATAAGAAATAACACAATTAGTTGCAAGAAGAACAATTGTTGTTATTTTAATTTGGAACAGCTGTTATGTTTATAACTAGATACTGTTAACATAAGAAAGCCAATAAAAACCGACGCATGGGTCAAAAATTAACATAATAGCAAGTTTCATAATACCTGGACTGCACATAATGTTGCTGGCCAAAATAATTTCGTGTTCGTAGATACAAGTAGATTATGCTCACGAGATTATATGAACTGCACCAACATAAAAGTATTAGCAATTATACACAAAGAGTGAATTAATCCTCATCGAGGAGGAAATGAGAAAGAGAGAGATAATAAACTGTCCTTAGGGTGGGTGGTACATTACGACCTCAACAGTTATGGAGCATCAAAATTATGAATCTGAAAATTAATTGTGTTGGACATTTATTTTCTTAAAAAGGTCCCAACATTAATTGCAGCTACATTAGAGGGTACTTATAAGTGGAAAGGTTCTGCTCATCGTGTTTTCAGGTACCGTACAACTATAGTTACATACTGTTCAGTTTAGGTAAGTAGTAAGAAAAGGTCACATGAGTTTTTTAATATGAAACTTTTCAGCAGTAGACAATCCACCTTGATGATACTAACTATTATCCTTCTAGCATAAAATAACCCCACAACAGATTGGATAAGAGAAGGAAACTTAACTTCATGTAACCCAAGAAGACGGATGCCTTCCCGTCCCAATTGTGAAGTCATCAGAGTTGCTGTTGTCAGTTGGCTTCACGAAATTCATTTTTAATTCATTCCATCTTTTAGCTTCAAGACGAGAAGAAAAAATAGTCAGAACTGTGGTTATATTTCAAAATAATGAAACTAATTATCAGGGTTTTTCAACAACAAAAAAAACCTTGCAGTGGAATGTACTTTTCATGTTAGCATGCAATTTAGTTACTAAGTAGGCACCACTCAGAAAAGAGTGGCACATATTAATATCTAATTGATACATGGTACGGCATATTTTCAGAAACTAAAGTCTTTATGATGATTAATTTGTTCTCAATGCGGTGCTACTCTGGATGTCATTTGGACAAATTAATCATCATAAATACTTGTTAACTTAGTTCAGTTCGAGAGAACAATTAAACTCCAAACAATACATGCCATAATACTATATGCATCGAAAGGAAGCAGAGTTGCTAATATGAAACTTTCCAGCAATAGACAATCCACCTTGATGATACTAACTATTATTCATCTATCATAAAATAACCCCACAACAGATTGGATAAGAGAAGGAAACTTAACTTAATGCAACCCTAGAAGAAGGATGCCTTCCCCTCCCACTTCTGAAGTCATCAGAGCTACTCTTGTCAGTTGGCTTCAACCACAATACATGTTGAACTCATTCCATGTTTTAGCTTCAAGAGAAGAAAAAAAATAGTCAGAAGTGTGGTTTTATTTCAAAATAACGAAACCAATTATCAGGGTTTTTCAATGAAAAAAAAGCCATTCAGTGGAATATACTTCTCATGCTAGCATGCAATTTAGTTAGCAGATAGGCACTACTCAGAACAGAGTGGAACATATTACTATCCAATTGATACAAGGTACGGCACATTTAAAGAATCAAAAGTCCTTATGATGATTAATTTGTTCTCAATGCGGTGCTACTCTGGATGCCATTTGGACAAATTAATCATCATAAAGACTTGTTAACTCAGTTCAGTTCGAGGGAACAATTAAACTCCAAACAATAAATGCCATAATATGATATCCATAGGAAGGAAGCAGAATATCTAATATGAACCCCACAACAGATTGGATAAGAGAAGGAAACTTAACTTAATGCAACGCTTGAAGAAGGATGCCTTCCCCTCCTACTTGTGAAGTCATCAGAGTTGCTATTGTCAGTTGGTATCAACCAATCCTTGTTGAATTCATTTCATCTTTTAGCTTCAAGAGAAGAAAAAAAAATTAGTCAAATATGTGGTTTTATTTCAAAATAATGAAATTAATTATCAGGGTTCTTCAAGGAAAAAGAAGCCATTCAGTGGAATATACTTCTCATGCTTGCATGCAATTTAGTTAGTAGGTAGGGACTACTCTAAACAGAGTGGCACATATTACTATCCAATTGATACAAGGTACAACATATTTAAAGAATCTAAAGTCTTTATGATGATTAATTTGTTCTCAATGCGATGCTACTCGGGATGCCATTGGGACAAATTAATCATAATAAAGACTTGTTAACTCAGTTCAGTTCGAGTGAACAATTAAACACCAAATAATACATGCCAAAACATGATATGCATAGGAAGGAATCAGGAATGGTTTCAATTTCAAAGTTATCTAACTAGAAGGGTCGGAAAAACAAAAATATAAGGAAGAAACTTATCTCGAATATATCCTCTTAGTCTGAGGTTTATCTCTGTTCTGTGGTATGCTCTAGAGACAGGAACCCAAACAAGCTAAGTGGGTCCCACGAACCACGAAACCTGTTTATTAGAAAAACATAGCCAGAACACAAGTTAAGTTTGCAAGCCAAAAGAACCATATGAAGTCAAACCCTATAACCCAAACCCAACAAATTTCATAAAAACACATAACTAATCCCACATTAAATTCATACCAGATAAATAATATCAGGATTTCTACCAGAATATCAACCCAGCCGACGAATAATTTCAAGTAATTACTCAACCCTGATCACAAGCAACAACCTTACAGTAATTCTAATACCCAAGTCGGATAAGAAAAAACACAGTTAGTTACGAGAATAACAATTGTTGTTATGTTAATTTGGAACAGCTGCTACGTATATAACTAGATACTGTTAACATAAGAATGCCAATAAAAACCGACACATGCATCAAAAATTAAGATAATGGCAAGTTCAATAAAACCTGGACTGCATATAATGTAGCTGGCAAAAATAATTTCGTGCTCCTAGATCCAAGTAGATTATGCCCAAGAGATTACATCATCTGCACTAGCATAAAAGTATTATCAATTATACAGAAAAAGTGAATTAATTCTCATCGAGGAGGAAATGAGAAAGAGAGATTATAAACTGGCATTAGGGTGGGTGGTACTTTAAGATCTCAACAGTTGTTGAGCATCAAAATTATGAAGCTGAAAATTAATTGTGTTGGACATTATTTTTCTTAGCAGCTGCTTTAGAGGGTAATTATAAGTGGAAAGGTTCTGCTCATCGTGTTTTCAAGTACCGTACAACTATAGTTACATACTGTTCAGTTTAGGTACGTATTAAGAAAAGCACATGAGTTGCTAATATGAACCTTTTGAGCAATAGACAATCCACCTTGATGATACTAACTACTATTCTTCTATCATAAAATAACTCCACAACAGATTGGATAAGAGAAGGAAACTTAACTTAATGCAACCCAAGAAGACGGATGCCTTCCCCTCCCACTTGTGAAGTCATCAGAGTTGCTGTTGTTAGTTGGCTTCAAGCGATGCATGTTGAATTCATTCCATGTTTGAGCTTCAAGAGAAGAAAAAAAAAAGTCAGAAGTGTGGTTTTATTTCAAAAACACAAAACTAATTATCCCGGTTTTTCAACGAAAAAAAACCCTTCAGTAGAATATACTTCTCATGCTAGCATGCAATATAGTTAGCATGTAGGCACTACTCAGAACAGGGTGGCACATATTACTATCCAATTGATACACGGTACGGCATATTTAATGAAACTAAAGTCTTTATGATGATTAATTTGTCCAAATGGCATCCAGAGTAGCACCGCATTGAGAACACGAATCATCATAAAGACTTGTTAACTCAGTTCGGTTCGAGAGAACAATTAAACTCTAAACAATACATGCCATAATATGATATGCATAGGAAGGAAGCAGGAATGATTTCAATTTCAAATTTATCTAACTAGAAGGGTTAGAAAAAGAAAAATATAAAGAAGAAACTTATCCCGAAAAAATGCTCTGATTCTGAGGTTTATCTCTGTTATGTGGTATGCTCTAGAGGTAGGAACCAAGACAATGAGGGTGCTACCGACGACGAAATCTGTTTGTTACAAAAACCTAGCAGAACACAAGTTATGTTTGCAAACTAAAAGTCTCGTATGAAGTCAAACCCTATAACCCAAACCCAACAAGTTTCTTAAAAACACAGAATTAACCCCACATAAAACTAATACCAGATCAATAATATCAGGAATTCTACCAGAATATCAACCCAGCCGACGAAAAATTTCAACTAACTAGCCAACCATGATCACAAGCAACAACCTTACAGTAATTCTAATACCCAAGTCGGAAAAGAAATAACACAGTTAGTTACAAGAAGAACAATTGTTGTTATTTTAATTTGGAACAGCTGTTATGTTTACAACTATATACTGTTAACATAAGCATGCAAATAAAAATCGACGCATGCGTCAAAAATTAACATAATGGCAAGTTTCATAATACCTGGACTGCACATAATGTTGCTGGCAAAAATAATTCCGTGTTCGCAGATCCAAGTAGATTATGCTCCCAAGATTATATCAACTGCACCAGCATAAAAGTATTAGCCAATATACAAAAAACGTGAATTAATTCTTATCCAGGAGGAAATGAGAAAGAGAGAGATTATAAACTGGCATTAGGGTGGCTGGTACATTACGATCTCAACAGTTGTCGAGCATCAAAATTATGAATCTGAAAATTAATTTTGTGTTGGACATTTTTTTTCTTAAAAAGGTCCCAACATTAATGGCAGCTGCATTAGAGGGTACTTATAAGTGGAAAGGTTCTGCTGATCGTGTTTTCAGGTACCGTACAACTATAATTACATACTGTTCAGTTTAGGTACGTAGTAAGAAAAGGTCACATGAGTTGCTAATATGAACCTTTTCAGCAGTAGACAATCCACCTTGATGATACTAACTATTATGCTCCACAACAGATTGGATAAGAGAAGGAAACTTAACTTAATGGAACCCAAGAAGACGGATGCCTTCCCCTCCCACTTGTGAAGTCATCAGAGTTGCTGTTGTCAGTTGGCTTCAAGCGATGCATGTTGAATTCATTCCATGTTTTAGCTTCAAGAGAAGAAAAAAAAAAGTCAGAAGTGTGGTTTTATTTCAAAAACACAAAACTAATTATCCCGGTTTTTCAACGAAAAAAAACCCTTCAGTGGAATATACTTCTCATGCTAGCATGCAATATAGTTAGCATGTAGGCACTACTCAGAACAGGGTGGCACATATTACTATCCAATTGATACACGGTACGGCATATTTAATGAAACTAAAGTCTTTATGATGATTAATTTGTCCAAATGGCATCCAGAGTAGCACCGCATTGAGAACACGAATCATCATAAAGACTTGTTAACTCAGTTCGGTTCGAGAGAACAATTAAACTCCAAACAATACATGCCATAATATGATATGCATAGGAAGGAAGCAGGAAGGTTTCAATTTCAAATTTATCTAACTAGAAGGGTTAGAAAAAGAAAAATAGAAAGAAGAAACTTATCCCGAAAAAATGCTCTGATTCTGAGGTTTATCTCTGTTCTGTGGTATGCTCTAGAGGCAGGAACCAAGACAATGAGGGTGCTACCGACGACGAAACCTGTTTGTTACAAAAACCTAGCAGAACACAAGTTATGTTTGCAAACTAAAAGTCTCGTATGAAGTCAAACCCTATAACCCAAACCCAACAAGTTTCTTAAAAACACAGAATTAACCCCACATAAAACTAATACCAGATCAATAATATCAGGAATTCTACCAGAATATCAACCCAGCCGACGAAAAATTTCAACTAACTAGCCAACCATGATCACAAGCAACAACCTTACAGTAATTCTAATACCCAAGTCGGATAAGAAATAACACAGTTAGTTACAAGAAGAACAATTGTTGTTATTTTAATTTGGAACAGCTGTTATGTTTACAACTATATACTGTTAACATAAGCATGCAAATAAAAATCGACACATGCGTCAAAAATTAACATCATGGAAAGTTTCATAATACCTGGACTGCACATAATGTTGCTGGCAAAAATAATTCCGTGTTCGTAGATCCAAGTAGATTATGCTCCCAAGATTATGTCAACTGCACCAGCATAAAAGTATTAGCCAATATACAAAAAACGTGAATTAATTCTTATCCAGGAGGAAATGAGAAAGAGAGAGATTATAAACTGGCATTAGGGTGGCTGGTACATTACGATCTCAACAGTTATGGAGCATCAAAATTATGAATCTGAAAATTAATTTTGTGTTGGACATTTTTTTTTTCTTAAAAAGGTCCCAACATTAATGGCAGCTGCATTAGAGGGTACTTATAAGTGGAAAGGTTCTGCTGATCGTGTTTTCAGGTACCGTACAACTATAATTACATACTGTTCAGTTTAGGTACGTAGTAAGAAAAGGTCACATGAGTTGCTAATATGAACCTTTTCAGTAGTAGACAATCCACCTTGATGATACTAACTATTATTCTTCTTGCATAAAAGGTACTTGCCTTTGTACATTTGGTTGTTGGTTTGACAGCTCAAGGGTTCTGCAAAGAGATCACCGGTATCAGTATATTACATTACCAGTAATATGAAAACATCATATTACAGTGATAAGTAAATAGACCCCAAAAATTAGAATACTTCACAAACAGACCCTTACAAGTGCAACTGACCTATTAGTATGCAGGAAATCATTCCTATCAGCAGAAAGAGAGTTAAAGAGGGTTCAGGCTCTATTAAGAGAATAGTTTTCATGGTTGATTTGTTTAATTATTTTCTTTTCTACCTGATAAAAAAATAGTACGTAAGCTAACCTTTTAAACTGAGGCTTTAGATCGAGCCATGACTGCTCCAACCTTTTCCTTAGTGAAGATATTATGACTCATATAACAGAAATATTCGATATGAGGTGGAATTATCTCTTGATAGTTCCTGAATAAAATCAAACAAAAGAAACCCCCATCAATGACATCAAATTACACCAAGTTTAAAATTAAAAAAAGAAATGGAAATACAAATCTTATCTAATCGCTCTGTTCATTCTCTGGTGGCTTGATACTTCCCTCCTCCACTTTCAGATAAAACATGAACAAAATGTAGTCAACATAAACCTCATTAAAAACAAGGCTACAATATAGATCATAGCTTAATAGTATCTTACTGACCCTCAGTTTCGTTACTGTTCTTCAATGGATCCTCAACTCTCAGCGTGAGTTTCCCCTCATCAAGTCGACAACCCAATAAAAACATGTTTGGCTGGAACTGAAAATAGGCAACTCGTCATTATATGAAAATTAAACTCCACACAGTTGCCTTGAATGCTGGGGCTTGGGCCTGTTTATTTCACTTCTGAGGAAAGAACAAAATTTTCATATATAGTACTTTTTCGTTGCAAACACAAAATTGAACCCTAATTATTCTGCTAGCATAAAATCTCTAAATATAGGGTTAGAAATGGAAACTTAACTTCTTTTAATGTCAATTGAACCCTAGAATAGGATGGTCTCCAACATGTGATGTCATGCCCGTATGTCATTAGAGTTGCTCTTGTCATTCGCCAAAACAAAAATTAAAACAGATAGGTTATAACTAGACAATAATAATTTTAAATTAATAGGATTAAAGGTACTTACCCTTGTACATTTGGTAGTTGGTTTGACAGCTGAAGGGTTCTGCAAAGAGATCACCAGTATCAGTATATTATATTATCAATAATAAGAAAACAACATATTACAGTGATAAGTAAATAGACCCCGAAAATTAGAATACTTCACAAACAGACTCTTACAAGTGCAACTGACCTATTAGTATGCAGGAAATCATTCCCATCACTGGAAAGAGAGTTACAGAGGGTTCAGGCTCTATTAAGAGAATAGTTTTCAAGGTTGATTTATTTAATTATTTTCTTTTTTACCTGATAAAAAAAAAACAGTAAGTAAGCTAAACGTTTAAACTGAGGCTTTAGATCGAACTATGACTTCTTTCGAACCTCTTCCTTAGTGAAGATATTGTGACTCATATAACAGAAATATTCAATATGAGGTGGAATTGACTCTTGATAGTTCCTGAATAAAATCAAACAAAAGAAACCCCCATCAATTATATCAAATTGCACCAAATTTAAAATAAATAAAAAAGAAATGGAAATACAAATCTTATCTATTCGCTCTGTTCATTCTCTGGTGGCTTGATACTTCCCTCCTCCACTTTCAGACAAAACATGAACAAAATGTAGTCAACATAAACCTCATTAAAAACAAAGCTACAATATAGATCATAGCTTAAAAGTATCTTACTGACCCTCAGTTTCGTTACTGTTCTTCAATGGATCCACAACTCTCAGCGTGAGTTTTCCCTCCTCAAGTCCACAACCCAATAAAATCATTTCTGGCTGGAACTGAAAATAGGCAACTCATCATTATATGAAAATTAAACTCCATATATACAGCTGCCATGAATGCTGGGGCATGGGCCTGTTCATTTCACTTTTGGGGAAAGAACAAACACAAAATTTTCATATATCGTACTTTTTGGTTGCAAACACAAAATTGAACCCTAATTATTCTGCTCGCATAAAATCTCTAAATATGGGGTTAGAAAAGGAAACTTAACTTCTTTTAATGTCAATTGAATCCTAGAAGAAGGATGGCCTCCAACATGTGATGTCATGCCCGTATGTCATTAGATTTGCTCTTGTCATTCGTCAAACAAAAATTAAAACAGATAGGTTATAACTAGACAATAATAATTGTAAATTAATAGGATTAAAGGTACTTGCCTTTGTACTTTTGGTAGTTGGTTTGACAGCTCAAGGGTTCGGCAAAGAAATCACCGGTATCAGTATATAACATTACCAGTAATAAGAAAACAACATATTACAGTGATAAGAAAATAGACCCCGAAAATTAGAATACTTCACAATCAGACCCTTACATGTGCAACTGACCTATTAATATGGAGAAAATCATTCCAATCAGTGGAAAGACAGTTACAGAGGGGTCAGGAACTGTTTGAGTATACTGAACCAGTACTGTTGAGAATACTGAAAAGTGTTTCCGTGGTGGTCTAATATAGAACAACTAATTTTCACTTTGGAAAATTAATTTAGAAATAAAATAAAAACAGTTATTGATAGATACATCAAGCAGTGTGTAAATCGAAGAACAAACAAGATAAAATAAACCATAGCTACAATGTGAAGAAGGTTAATTTAGAAATAGAACGATTTACAAATTTAACACACAGTTTTGGTTAAATTTGTGCCTCTACATAAAATAAGTGAGCCTGTGTTGGCAGATTTCGAAGAAGCACACCGGCTTGTCTCAGAGGCATTCACTCGAACACCTTTCACTTGCTAAAAAAAAAAAGGACACAATAAGACCTTAAACTAAGTCAAGATTCTACAGGAAGGTATTTACTGGAAAAAGGAAAATGCACAAATACTAAACTATAGCAATATCAGACAAAGAAACAACTACAATAAAAATAAATAAGTGAGATTTAACAGTCCTGCTACTTCAATTTTGCGATTAAAAACTAAACTATACAATCAACCAGTGCAAAGATGAACAGACTACGCAAAATCATAAACCGTACGAATTAAATAAGTACTCACCTGTAGGAATGCACGCGCTAAGGCAAACTCGAAGCAGTACAGTTACAAGAAACAGGCATTCGCGTGGTTGAACTCGTTCGCCTCCGATCAGCTAAGTTCTGATTTTTTTTTAGTTTCTCGAACCTTTCCGATCATAGCTTACCTTTTGTTTGTCACTTTTTCTCTCACTCTCTCTAGGTTAACACGAGAAATTATGAACGACAAGAAAAGAAAGATTTATATGCAATTTATAGGCGATAAAAAGGTCGGCTACAGAAAAAGCCGTTATATCAAAGATATGGAATCGAAGATATCGGAGATATCGACGATTTAGAAATTAATGCCGCGAACAAAAAAAGATTTGGGTATCATGGAAAAACTTGGAGAAGAAGGATTCATCGATTTAGGAAGCTACCGGAGGGGTTTTGGGGCTTAGAGCTCACATCACTGTGACTGTGAGGCAACATAAATTTTTAAGTTTAGATCAGAAACGTTCGATCTAATTGGACGGTCTGGATCTAAAGAGAAATATTACCTCAGAGATTGGACTCGGGGTTTAAGGGTTTATGTTCGTATTTTTTTCTTGTTGAACCGAATATTGATGGAAAAGATGGCCCACCAGTCATAGATTGTATAGATTGTGGCGCTGAAAAAGAGGAAAGGAATGGATAAGAATGAACCAGCGCCGGATGAGAAGAGACGAAGGTCTATTGAGCCTTCTTGTAGCGATCCACATCCATCCACTAGCTGCTTAGTAAATGCTAATAAACGACTAAACGCTCCATAAAAGCTTCAAGTTCTGAAACCACATAATATCTATATAGGAATGTGAACGTTCAGATGTTCAAATTTTATTCCGTTGATTTAATATCTCATTAATTATGTATGCTACAAAATCTATGCTACGAGAAGTTGATGAATAATATAAAATATATTTTTTTTACTATATTTTCAATCAAGTTAGATTTTTAATGGTCTCCTACCCCAATAATAAAGAAATTAATAAATCTAAGTGAATTTTTTTAATTTGTAGTAGTAAAATAACTATAAATTTTAATTAATTCATGAATAAAAAGAGTTTATATGACAGCTGAAGAAATATTTAAGCGTGTGTTTTAGACTTTCAACTGATGAAATGTTGTTATATACTTTATAATAATTTACTAATTACTATGAAAAATAATAATTCACTTTTTGTCTTCTTTTTGTATGTTAATTATCAAAAGAAATGATCGAGTATTATAATTTAAATCTTATTCTTCATATACATCAAAATTCATTTTACCTTTCGAGCTATTAAAATTATACCCTTTTAACAACAACTATTTTTAATTGCATTTTAAAATTTAATTTGAATATGAACACACCAGTGTTGTATGCATAATTAGTTTCATGTGTTTCAAATAATTAGTGAACAAACACATAAATGTAGCTCGAAAGGTATATTAGTTTTGAACAAACATCTATATTAGTAATTATTTAAAATAACTAGTGAACAAACACATAAATGTAGTTCTTAATTTATGTTTAATATTAATTTTGAAAAATATACAGTATAATTCAAATTGTGACCGCTTACTAAAATAGATGCTCCATAATCGGTTTAATAAAGTTTTCAATTTGGGTAATTTTCAGTCGATGATTATTTGGATTTTAAGGGTTTGTTTAAAATTTGGGCAATTTAGGTTTGGTTTAGTTTTGATTTTAAGCCCAAATATGATCTAGCTTTTTTTTTTTGAATTATTATGGTTCACAGGAAATTGATTTTGGGTTGTGGTTATATTTTCATTTATCAACTTAGATCGTAAGTTGGATTGAGCGAGTTGAGGTATTTGTGTGGATCGGGTTAAGATCTGTATTAGATTCGGATCTAACTATATCAAAAATTTATAGTAAAATTACGAGGTGGAGCTATCATGCTTGAAAGTAAAATTCCTGTTTTATTTTCTGTTTATATTTTGCAATTTCAAATTTTAATCAGTCGATATGAATCATTCAATATGATCTCTATATTAAAATGTATTTGAATATCAGATTTTACATTTCTTGAAAATAATTTACTATATTTTACAATAAAACACTGTTTTTTTATGATCCACAGTTTTTTGAAAAAAAAAAATGATTTGAAAAAAACTGAAACCTCAGAATTTGATTATTTTGGATCATAGAAAGAATATAATAAATTGAGGTTACGGGCCTGCTGCTTGTTGGATGTGTCTATGTACATTTATATATGGACCCCAGAAAACAGTGTGTTGATAAATAAGTTATAATACTTACTGAGGGCCTTCACAATGCATTTTATACTTCATGATTTATTGCCTTCTGATTTTTGTAGCTGCAAACTTTCCTTTGAAATGCTTTCTGTTTTGCTCGACTACTTTTCATTTACCTGCTTGCTAAATTGGACCCTTTGGATGCATATAATATGCATTAAAATGCACAAATTATAAATTGCAAGATGATTTCTCTACCTTTGAATGCATATAATATGCATTTAAATACACGAATTATCAAACTGCATTGTGATGATTTCTCTATATATATTGTTGCTGCCAGTGAGGCACAATAATAATCATTTTTTGATATTTATATATATTGCTTCTGATTTTACTGTTTTGTTAAGCCACCGTTGGATCAGCAATTTTTAAAGTGGCTTAATAAATAGTAAAAAAAAATCAGAAAAATATAAAATTTGGTCTCCAAGCACATTTCAATATAGAGATCACATCTAACGATGCAGATCGTCTTTTTAAATTTTGGAAATAAAAAAATAACTTGTAAGCATATACCCTCATATGCTTATGTAAGTAGAGTAGCCAATCTCTCTCTCTCTCTCTCTCTCTCTCTAGAGAGAGAGAGAGGAGTTGGCTATTCTACTTCCATGATAAAATAAGATTGATTGATTCAAGTGAAAAAAAAATTGTGGTAAGAGATATGGCAGGTTTGACTTCATGTCAAGGATAATTGCCTCAGGTTTGACTTTAAAGTGAGAGTTACAAGGTGGTCCCCTGCTGAGGTAGTGAAAGAGACACCACAATCAGCCATTACAACCTCGAATTTTTCATTCGTATTTTAATTACGATGGTGCAAATTGAAATGGATACTTTTGGAAACAAACTGTTTGACGAAATGCATGACAGAAGTCAGATGCCCCTATCTATGAGTCCACATTGTCTGCATTAACTCAAAAGAGAATTTTTTGAGTTAATGTATTTAGACTGTCTGATTGTAAATGGAGCTCATCCGGCTCCAGTTTATAATGTAGAGATCTTTATTATTAGTGTGGATTTAATCTGCACGAATCTTAAAACTAATCTGACCGTTCATAAATATTAACTCAAAAGATTCCTTTTTGAGTTAATGCAGAGGATACGAATTCCCTATCTATCATGGCTTGTCATCCCTTTTGTGTTAAATCCGAATAAGAGTATATATACTCGTCTCATCATATGCAAAATATTATTGAGAGAGTTTATTTGGCCTATGCTATGCATATAAGTGAATCCTCCTGAACGTCGGAAATATTTAACTAAATTTTAATTCTGTATTTGCCAAATTTTTAATAAGATGAGAATTCTGTAACTAGCCATATTAAATAATTAAAACTCTACTTTACTGTTTATTATAGGAATATATTGCCCATAAGTCTTTGCTGACTCCTTAGGGAACATTTTCATTCTACAACTCTATTTGAACTTAATTTTTACACCTCTGCTCTATTTTCCCTGTATACCTAGAACAGCCTGACTGACAATTGAAATTATGTGTATCAAAAATAAATAAGTGAAACATTTAAATATATTTTAAATTGTAAAATAAATGTCACGGTGGCTAAGTGGCCAGAGAAACTACAACAGGAGAAATCAGAGTCGTGTATACCTCTCAAATGTTTATATGACATTATTGAAGTTAAGAGGAAACTAAAAATCGACACAGCCATCTGACTTAGAATCGATGAAGGTGTTGGCCTAGCAGTAGCTAGGTCTGTAGTGGAGAAACACTACCATCTGAAATTGTTGCCATGGAGGCGATGGGATCAATAAAATTGAGAGAAGGTGGTAATATTAAAAAAAGAATAAGAAGAGAGTGCGCAGATGGGGAGGAGGAGAGATGGATTTCAAAGAAGAAGAAAAAGATGAGAATATTTAGAAATAATGGACATGTCTATTTAAAATTAAAGGGTGTATTGGTCAATTTAATTTTAAAAATAATTAAATAAAATGTTAAATATTTAAATGGGTATAGAAAAAAGATGTTAAATTTAGATGGGTATATTGGATATTGTGGTGTTTTGATGGAGATATTGACTATTTTGAAAATTTAGATGGTCACACGAGAAATTTTCCCTAAATATAAATAGGATTTGGCTTGATAATATGATATGTGTGAATTCTTGCACCATAAAAGAATTTACATGGAGAAAGGGGAGGTAGTACAATTGGCTAGAAAAATATCCTAGAGTTGTTGTACCCGAAGGTCGAGAGTTCGATTCCCCCTCACAAACCTTGGTAGCTACTACCAAGTTTTAAAAAAAAAAAAATTTACATGAAAGTTAACTCACAAAAAAATTATTTAGATCATATCATTTGTGTTTCTACTATATGTATAAAAATTGTCCTTCAACAAGTTAAATAAATAAATTATTTACTCCTGTCATCTCATATGGACAGTGTTTTAAAAATTGGTTCTTATGCGGTATTCGAAAAGCCAACGCATACTGCATATACGGTATACTGCCGCATATACAGATTTTTATTCAGATTTATATATGCGAATTTTAAAATAAAAATTCATATTAATTTGTATACAAAGAAAATATTTATGATGGACAGTACATATTAAACTGGTGATGAAATGTTAAAATATCAATTCTCATCTCAAATTGTACTTCAACAAGTTAAATAAATAAATTATTTACTCCTGTCATCTCATATGGACAGTGTTTTAAAAATTAGTTCTTATGCGGTATTCGGAAAGCCAACGCATACTGCATATACGGTATACTGCCGCATATACGGATTTTTATTCAGATTTATATTTGCGAATTTTAAAATAAAAATTCATATTAATTTGTATACAAAGAAAATATTTATGATGGACAGTACATATTAAACTGGTGATGAAATGTTAAAATATCAAATTTGTTTTAATTCTTTAAGTTTGAATTGGGCGAGTTTCAAAATCGTTTCACTTCAAATTGATATAATTTTGAATTGTCGACTATCGTTAATTTAAACTGTATTTACGCCAATTTAATTATTTTCTTAATGGATCGAGTTATATTGGGTCTTGAGTTCAAATAAAAATATATTAGAAGTGTCGTTTATATATTTTTATATCGGCAATTAATAATGGTAATAAGTGATACTAGTGGTATAGTTTTATTAATTTAGAATAAATATTGAAAGATATTTTTATATTTTACGTTCTTCAACAATAAATATATTTTACATTCTACAACATGAGTATATAATATTATTTTGGACTCTACTAACAAATTACACATAATCTTTAAACTTAAGTTAGACCAACATAAGCAGCATTGAATTCTTAAATCAGAACATTTGTTGATAGCCAAATTAATTATGATGAACTATTTGATTTGTGGCTGTATTTTTCTTAAAGTTGACGTATTAGAGTATTGACATTGTATTTAAAATGTTGCTTCTATATGAGACATTTAAGCATAACTTTATATCACCTTAATTTTAGCCTTTAATGATGCAATTCAGTACCGTATGTTGGTACATTCTGATCATAATATACATTTAAAATATAAAACGTGTTTGTCTTTAATTATAACATCTTTTATAAACCACAAAACAAATATACACGTAAAGAAATACTATGATAACAATTCACATGTTCAAGTAGGCAAAAGGTTCATGCATCCATGAAATGATTATCAGGTCTTATATGAACTAATGCATTGTTATTATCATGAACCACATCAAACACTACATTAATGCATTGTTATCATTAATGTCCCGAAATAAGCTGAAAGAATAATACGAATATTACCAATATAAAATTTCAACTCTTGTTAAAAATTAAGTTGTTATAAATAAATAAAGAATTAATTAGTAATAATAAATTAGCATACAGAATCAAATGTTTAATGAGAGAGCTTTTGAAGATCATTAAATCATACAACTTTAATCTTTTAGCTGTAAGAGGGGTTACATATTAAGTTGCACAATGCAAATTAGTTTATGATGATCTCAAGTTTCATAAGCAAATAATTAATAAGAACCAATTTTTTTATTACTAGCAAAAATACAACAATTTTATCGCCATACTAATCATGAGTTTGATTTTTGAATATAAAAAATTTCATAATTTTTGAATTGTAAACGTGCTTACTAACGAAAATAAAATAAAGAAAGAAAGGAAATGAGTTCATTTAATCGTCACATATTTGCTAATTTTTTTTTAAGGCGTTAGTTTTAACGAAACAAAGAAGCTGTATTTTAATAAGATTTAATTTCCGTTTGACTGTCAGTCAAACCGTACGTAGACTGTAGATGAATAATACTGTCTCCATCAAGAATTAGATATATAGATAGATTTCACAATATTAAAAAAAAAAAATTAGATAGCAATTTTATTTATATTCAGATTTATACTTTTTTTTGTCAAAATGTTATATTGACAAAAATAATATTAATTTCTATTCACTCACTAGAAATTAAATTTGAGAGATATCCAAAAGAGTACCACTAAAGTGTTTTTAAGTTCATCAAGTCTACTTGTAAGCTCAGTTATAAAATATATCGGATTGATTTTAAATAACGAATTTGAACCGTTAAAATTAGAGCTGAAAACGGAGCCGGATAATTTGCTTTGAATCCGAGCAAAATCCATATCCGTATTAAACGGATCCGGATAATTACAGTGCATATAGAATTGTTCCGGATGCAGATTCGGATAAAATCCGTGAATCCTTAACATAAAATATTCATCTTGGGTTTTATGGGCTTTATTGCAACCTTACATAAAATATTCATCTTTAATCAATACTTATATAAAAGTGTTTAATAATTTGTATTTTGTGGTATTACTTCTAAAAATAAAAGGAATGTTTTGATTATAATATTTTTATTATATTATATAAGTAGTTATTGGAGTAAATTATTTATATGATTTGATTATCCGATCATTATTTGTTTTATATCCGTATTTGAATCCGTATTCGTGGACTATCCGTTCCGTATCCGTATCCGTTTAAGACGAATTTGATTTTGAATTTTGATATCCGTTTATTATCTGTATCTGTATTCGTATCCGCTGATTATCTGACGAATGCGAATATAGTATCAGCATTATCCGCTCTGTATCCACTCCGTTTTCATCTCCAAACATGATTCTATATTTTGTATAGGGTAAAATTAGGATGTTCTTAAGTTTACAAAGTCTATTTGTGAACATAGCTCTAAAATTTATCGGATTGATTTCAAATGACGAATTCAAGCCATTGAAACTCATTTATCTTACGAGTAATGCGTGTATATACAAAAAATTTGAACTTTCAAATTGATTAGTGTAAAGTCAAGTGGTGAAACTCGGAAGGTTCATAAATTAATTTTATTGTATTTATTTTTTGCACTCTTTTTTACCACTTAACTCTATACAAAATTAATTTAAAATATATATTTTTTAAATGTAAACACTAGTGCTCATAATGTAGACGGATTTTAACTAGGGGTGTAAACGGAGCGGATACGGAGCGGATAATGCTGATACTATATCCGCATACGTCAGAGAATGAACGGATACGAATACGGATAGTAAACGGATATCAAAATTCAAAATCAAATCCGCCTTAAACGGATACGGATACGGAACGGATAGTCCACAGATACAAATTTGAATACGAATATAAAACAAATAATTAATGGTCGGATAATTAAGATATATTGTCACATCCCGCAGCCACGGGTCGCAACAGTTTCCTGCCGTAAGCATACAACACCGTGTATACTTACATGGCATTTCAACACACACTCAGAAATACATAACAAAATATATAAAATAAGTCATATATATAATAATCCCTATACACGAAACTGGTACAACTATAACAATCAAAAGTATCTCCTACGGATACCAACCGTCAAGTATGACATAGAGAGCTATACAACAAAAATTAGTATATATACTATACACATCTCTAGTCAAATAACAAAACTAACGACTATGGTAAGGGTGACATATACCGGGGACCTAATACTCGCGTGCCTCCTCATACCCAGACCCAGTCGCACCAAAACCTGTAAAAGTACCCAAAGGGTGGGGGTGAGAATTTCATTCTCAGTGCGAAATTGCCACAAACAGGTTATTGGACTTGCAATCAGACTCTATCTTCATAAAAATAAAACTCATACGAAATCACTTTCACAATTCTACCACAATATATGTATATATGAATGCATATGCTTAACAACAGATAATCAAATGAAATTCAACTATTGGAATATTCAAATCGAAGTTCAAACGAGCACATAACAGGCTTAAATCATTTTAATAAGGGTAGTAGCACCCACAGATGTTCCACCGAACTCATCTCTTTTATCTGACCTTCGTCTGTAGGGTTACTGACACCTACAGACGTACCACCCATCTGGACCCTTTATCTGACACCCTTCTGCAGTGCTTTAGCTTAACCGTTTTCTAAGGCCTGGTTTGAAATCATATCACAAAAATTTACTTCAGAACTCAAGATGTCGCAATATTCATTTGACCTTCCAAATGTACTATCACGTAGGATAATACTTCTGATCCACATACGTTACACACAAGTCACCCACAAACACCATCACAATCACAATCAAAATCAACATATAAATATATATATAGTCACCCCTCGTCCCAACCGGTACTGGAAAACATGAGGGTCGTTCACCTAATGTCCCAGAAGGATCATGTGATCAAAGTCAACTGATACAGCTTAACTTTGCAAATTTCATTCATAGGGTCAAAGTCAGCTATACAACTCAACTTTACCAATTCAATCTCAATGATTTTCATAATCGATAATTTGTGGTGATTTTCAACCAATCTGATCACAGAATAACAATTCAATTTGGCAACCGGACGCAAATGCAAATCAACTATATCACATGAATTCCAACAATTATGCAACAAAAATCAAACATTCAACATGATGATTCGAGCAATAATCTAATTTATGAAAATAAAACATCAAACAAGTCCAAGGACTCCGCACCTGATCACGACGAGCGTACAGCGAAGCTACGGGTCAGGCGTCTCGAATTGCTCCGCAAAGTCTGGCTCTACCGAGCTTACACCTATATTATACGTGTTCATTTGGTTTATACTTGGTTCAATGGTCGAAAGGTTCGATTGAGTGACACGAGTCATTTCCTATTTTCTTAACCAAATTCGTATACTCTTTTTATTGGTTTCCTTACTTAACACTTCTTAACCATCGCGCACTTATGCGAGGTCCTCTAAACCATATATCATCTCAATTTAGTAACAATTCATTTACCGATTGGTTAAACTCTAATTTGGTCGAAATCCGACTTAACCGATACACGTGCTAGTATTTCAAGATCAAAAGGTAACCCTACCGATTACAAGTCTAATTGGTCGGTTTAGCCTAATCAATCGACCGCATTTCTCAATTTCAGATTTGGTACCGAAAAACCCTAAAACTGGAGATTCTCAAAATTGAGATGAAAACGAGAAAAGAATTGATACATAACCAACAAGGAAGTTCAAAAGGGTTAGTCTACAACTAATTCAACACAAATCTCGAGTTTAAAATGAAAACCCGAGCAATCGAGAAAAATTCAAGATTTCGAGAGAGAAAATGAGAGAAAGAAATACTGAATAGATGGGCTAGGGGAGATCTACGATCAATTCCTCGGCGCTACCTTCGATTTTGAGGGCTCTGTGGCAAATTTGGAGGCTCTCTCTCTTTTCTTCTCTCTTGGGCGGAACACACAGAAAGAGGGGAAAAAGGGCGGAGGAGAAAGAGAGAAAGGAAAAGAAAGAAATATGAGTTTTGATTAAAAATCCCTTTGAGTGCGGACGCACTCGTTTTCAGTGCGGGTCGGCCACCCGCACTCAGCCCTTGTCATAATTCAAACCGAACAGAAAACACCGAAGAAAACCCTAGTGCGAACGCACTCATTTTCAGTGCGGGTCAGTCACCCGCACTCATCACTTGGAAAAATTTTAGAACTTAGAAAAATTCACAGAAAATTCATGAGAGCGGACGCACTTAGTACTTAGTCAAAAATTTTAGAAAAATGGCACTGAATCAAGAAAAGTCCGAGCCTAATGCGTCCGCATTTAAATTCAGTGCGGGTCGAGACACCCACAATCAGGACTTGGTCAATTTCCAGAAAAAGAGCTGGGGTCAGTGCGGATCATCCATCCGCACTCACCACCAGTGCGGATGCACTGAGCTTATAAGGTTCCAGAAACTCAAAATTTCGACGCGGTTTCGATTCACACTTGAATTACTTATCTAAAAAAACCTTAATTAAGGTTTAAACTATTATTTTATTAGCACAATTTTCGATTCTAACTTTTAAATCCCTTGAAATAAATTATAAAAACTTCGTAACGTAAGATATATGAACTTCTAAGATACAAATATTAATTAAAAAATTAAATATAAATATTAATGATAATTATAAGTTAAAGGAGAGGGGAAAATAATGTATTGGTATAAATTACACTAAAAAAATTAATTAATAATAATTTACTCATACAAAATATATTGAAATTAAGTAGGTTGTCTAATATTAAATTTAATTAAAAGTATTAACGAAGTTGCTTTAAAATTTTCATTATTGATCATATATCTGCAAATTTAAAATAGGTTTTACTATTTGCAAATTTTAATTAAATTTACAGCAGTTATTGGGCTTATCCTACAAATTGCGCTGGATTTAAACATACAGGAAAGCTAAATAAACTTGGTCTGGAGAATTTAAACTATCTGGGGCCCATTATTAAGGTAATAGGTGTATTTAAACCTAGTGCAGACTGGAAGCGAAGTTTCAAATTTATTTGAATTCTCAGCGCTTTGATCCCTTTGCTCCGTATGCACCATAGAGCATGTGAACCAAACAATAGTACCTCTATACACGGATTCCGTGAAACATTTTCACTCAAGTAGAATTGGTTGAAATATAAACTGGGCTTGGCCCAATATCCAAGTTGGAAACAATCTCCTGATTACTAGATTTATTATTAGTCCCACAACCTTTATTTTCTAGACGAAGAGTTTGTATATAAGATATAGGTCTGCAGAATTAATCACGTGAGTGCGCGGAGTAGAAACTGAATTGGATTAAAAGTGAGTTTCGGATATATGCTGATATCTGCTCCGTTTTTTATTCTTGATTAATATCTGAATTCGGGTAACTTTTGCCTCTTAATGAATTATCCGGATCCGTATCCGGAAAATATTCGCTCCGTATTAAATGAATATGGATTGTTGTTTTTTATTCTTGATTAATATCTGAATTCGGGTAACTTTTGCCTCTTAATGAATTATCCGGATCCGTATCCGGAAAATATTCGCTCCGTATTAAATGAATATGGATTGTAATCGGATTCGAACCGGATAATTTGGCTCCGTTTACATCCCTACATGCATGAGATGACAAATTCACAATTTTTGAAAGATGAAAGAGAGAGAGGATGAATTGAGAGTTTGATAGGATCTAGAGATATCTAGCATATATGTTGAGGGAACGCTATTCTGTTCGGAGCTTTTAATTTGATTCGTTTGTTTTGATCGGACGGATCAGATTAAATCTCAAAATTTAGGTCCTCTCTAACCTGGGCTGTTTGAACGGATCAAATTAAAAAATCCGCACAGCTCTGCAGAGGATACTCTCTCATATGTTGAAAGTAGATATTCTCAAATAGCAGTTTTAACAACACAGAAAAAATCAATGGTACTATATATATGTTAAAATCTTCGTCTATAGAATTCGCTACTAAGAACGAATCTAAACCGTTGAAATTTATTTATTTTATCAGTGATGAATGTACATATAATATTTTGAATATTTTAAATTTATTTAGTATAAAAATTAAATTAAGAAAGAAAAAGGAACCGGATAATTAAATTTGAGTAATAGTTATGACTAGCCGATTTTTTTCATTTATATCCAATTTTTTTTTTTAAATAACCATATCTCAGACGTATTTTGAAAACTATCCAAATTGAAAAAATTAATATATTTAATGATTGTTATTTGCAAACAATTAGTCGGAAAATATTCCAAAGGTTTGCAAATAACCCGGATTAAATATATTAATTTTTTATTTTTTCAAAAATAGATACAACTTTTTAGAAATTAAATATACTAGAAAGATGACAATATTTTATGTATTTACTTAGAAGTGATTTTTTAACCGAGATCAATAACTGAGAATCCAAGCATTTTTATTTTTTTTTCTAATAACAAATAAAGAAATATATTAATTTTTCTTACGGCCGTAAAAAATCCGGCATGAAAAATGTTGATCTGGGTTATTTGTAGCAGTCTTTCGAATAAATCAAATTATATAGTATTTCATTTATTTTTAAAGAAATATATTAAATATTTCTAATATTTCAATATAAAAATTAAATAAATTATAAGTATTTCTATTTAAATAAAAAAAATGAATCCCAAATTATTTTTTTAATCCTAAAATCAGAAAAAAAAATTCTTGAAATGGGTTACCAAAATTTTTTTTTTGGGTTTGAGGTCCCAAAAACCGGGAATTTTTTTTTCTAAAAATAGGTGTTAAAACCAAAAAAAAAATTTCCCGATTTGAATAGTTTTTAAAATACATCCGTAATTTGAATTTTTTTGTTAATTTTTTTTTATGGATATAAAAAAAAATCGGTATTCCTTCATTATCAGTTACAATAATGTCTGCATTAATGAACTTGCTTCTTATGCGATAAATTCTTCCTTCTCTTTCTAAGATTCAAATATAATTGGAGGTAAAACTGGTGAAATGGTGCGTTCTACACTTTTACTCGTTCCAAGTTCCAACGTGCTCAAAGTAGAAAGATTTTTCATTCAGTTTGAAACTCGGTCCGATTCAAACCTAAGTATTTAACTATGTTCAGGGTGGAGTCAGAATTTTCATCAGATAAGAGTAAAAAATTATCGAATCGAATTTAAATAATATATCGAATTTAAATCCATTAACTAATTGGATACTCGCTAAAAAACAATGTTTTAACTTATATTTTCTAATATTCTGACTTGTAATTTCTAATGTTTTAACTTATAATTCTAATTATCAATTATAATTCAAAAAATTTATTTTGATTTTAATATTAAATTTAACCCGAATTACAAATCAAACAATCAGACGGGGGCAATTTTTTTTTCAGAGGGAGGCAGAGTCGATCGGTATCGATAAATCACCACTAAAACTCGAAATTCAGGAGGGCGGCTGCCCCCTGGTCTATACTGGGTCCGCGCCTGACTATGTTTGTGCCTACCTTTATGTAAAATAGTTATATGTAGTGATTTTAACACACACATATGTGTGTGTGTAGAGTGGGAAAAATGGCACGCCGGAGCTGGTTCCGTCACGGAACGGCACGGCTCCGTCACGGCACGGGTGTCAGATACATGCCGTGCCTCGCGTGTCCCGTGCCGTGACTATTCGCGTGCCGTGACCAATTGTTAACAAAGAAGACACGGCACGGAAATTATTTTCGTCACGGCACGGCACGGAACGGAAGACACGGTTCCAATTTGAAAAAAAGGTGTACTGGTACTGGTAACGTTCAGTGGTGTCACTAAGCCGTGTGGCGTGAGAAGGTAGGAGAGACTAGGAGTAGGAGCGCAAGATGATTTGACAACTCATTATTATTATTATTTATTTTTATTTTTTTACGAAAGGTGATTTACTGATTTGACAATTACCCTAGGTCTCATGAATTCTCCATTCACCACAGCACAAATGCATTTCTTAATTCTCCATTCAGCGTTTCCGCTCGATCGCTCCTAGTCTCCTACTCTCACCATTCATCACACTTCACTAATTTGCTTCACCATACAGAAATTGTTCTCAATCGTCTCTTTCTCGCCAGAAATTGTTCTTCAACAGTTCAAGTACGGAAAAGCTGTCACTCGAATTTCCTTTGATTTTTTGGCAATTTAAAGGTCAGAAATTTATTTTTTTATTTCAAATTTGTTTGAAAAAGACAATTCAATATGCATGTCGGCATGGAAAAATAGAAGAAATTCCTTGAAATAATTATTCTGTAATTTTTTGTTATTATTTTGCATTTCTAAGTGTAAGGAAAAATGAGTAGAAAGTCTTCAAAAATTAAATAATTGTTATGTATGAATTTCTAAGTGTAGGAGACACCTTTGTATTCTAAGCAATTTTAGTTGTATGTGATTATTTGTGCATTCAAGCATATTAGTTTAGAAGACAGCATATTGAGAATAGTAGTAGAAAGTCTAAAAAAAATGAAATAATTGTTCTATAATTGTTCTGTAAATATTTATATGCATGTTTTCTAAAATTTTCATTACCTATTTTCATATATAACAGAATTATGGATCCAAATCAAACTTGGATTGACCTTGTCAATGTCGTTGGTCATGAGTTGAACGATCCGAACTATGTTGATGCGGTTGTTGGTGCTGTTGGCTTGAACCTATCAATTGGTCTTCCGCCGCGAGCCCCGCAATTGGAAAATGCTCCAGTCACACCAATGTCGGGATCTTCTCATTCTTCTTCATCCATGGGCTCCACAACAACACAGGTGGTGGGAGGAACCAACGAAACACCTAATGTGCAAGTCAAGAAGCCTATAATCATTAGAGAGCACAAAGCTGTTTGCTGGTCAATCTTTAAAGAGGTAAAAGATGTAGACAATGTTACTGTAGGAGGTATGTGCTTAATATACAAAAAAGAATACAAGTACAAGGGTGAAACTGGAACTGGTTCATTTATTAAACATAAGGCCTACCATGACAAAAGAGGTGAATATGTATCCGAAGAATTTAGTACCCAAATGGTGCAAACCCAACTGGGTGTTGGCGGAGGGTACTTTAGGTACGATCCTGATAAGGTTAGAAAGGGTTTAATCAAATATTGTGTGCGGTCAGAAAAACCTTTGTCAATGGCAGTTGACCCATTTTTTGAAGAATTCATTAGAGATTGCTTGCACCCCCAGTACAAGAAATCTTATAAAAAAAAGGTAAGGGATGATTTGATGAACCAATTCTGGATCAAAAGAGCTGAACTTTACGATGAATTCAAGGAGGCCAAACATAAGGTAGCTGTAACGTCTGACATATGCACGGCAAGTAAACATAATTTAGCGTATTGTTCTGTGACCGCTCATTGGATTTCAGAGGATACCAATATTGGGTGCTGGATTTTAAACAAAAGAATCCTTGCTTTTCGGGTCCTGGATTATCTCCATGACGCACGGTCAATTTTTGAATACATTTTGAGTGTACTGGATGAATATCACATACGTGACAAGGTATTTGCAATGGCGTTTGATAACGCTTCTAACAACAACGCAGCACTTCAGCTTTTAGCCAATACTCTCCAACCGATATGTGACGGGATTTTTTTTCACACGAAATGTGCATGTCACATCCTGAATTTAATGGTCCATGCAGGCCTTAAGCCTGAACCAATTGAGAAACTACTTCACAAGTACAAGGAGGCACTTCGATTTCTCGATTCGAGTGTGAAGACAAAGCAGAGCTTTGCAACCGTATGAATGTCCCTGTGGTTAATATTCCTTCGGATGTCGATACCCGTTGGAATTCGACGTATCAACTTTTAAAGAAAACACTACACTTGAAACCAGCTATAGATCAACACCTAAGTAATAGTGTGGCGGGTCAGGAATTTCAACTCACATTCGAGGAGTGGCGGTCACTAGAGCATATGATTCCCTTCTTAGAATGTTTCTATGTAGCAACAGTACGACTGTCTACCAGCTACACACCCACATCAAGCGCTCTATTAGAAGAGCTTGTCACCATTTCTGATTGGTATGCTACACAAATGTCGACTTTGTGTGACAACAACATTTTGTGGTTTGCATTGCAGCCGATACGTGAGAAATTTCTCAAGTATTGGCAAGATGTCCCCAAACTCACGATTATTGCAAGTTGCCTTGACCCGAGGTTAGTGTTATAATAAATTTTAAAACTGAATTTTAAAACAAGATATAACTAGCTTATTTTACTCATATATGATTTTTATATGATCCAGATGGAAGGTACATACAACAGCTGACTTACTCACCACAATGAAGAAAAACTTTGGATTGGATGCTAACAATGTGCATGAGGAAGTCTCATGTCTATTTGAAAATGTGTACAAAGTCTACGAGCAACAATATCAGGAGGTTTGTGTCAATTTGTATTTATTAAAAAATAGTAGATGGGTAACAGGAGCTGATTTAAAATAGTAGATGCTCTCTATTGGATATTATTCATTGAAATTGATTAGAGTTGTAACTTACATAAATAGTAGATGCTCATAACAGGAGCTGATTTAAAATAATTTTATTCAGGCTAGAGCAGCACATGGGAATTTAGGTGTGTCTCAAGCTTCCAATCCGGTAAGAAGAAGCAGAAGTGCAATTTCTCGTGTTCGAAACATTCTCAGCAAACAGGGCAACGCACCTTCATCATCATCCCAACAAGTGAACAATTCGGAGATCCAAGTTTACACATCCTCTATTTCTAGCTATGCGAATGTTAGTCTCGACGATGAAAATTTTGATATTCTGCAGTTTTGGAACCAAGCCAAGGCCATGTTTCGTATTTTGGCATCCATGGCTCAAGATGTTTTTGCCGCTCCAGTCTCCACAGTAGCTTCTGGGTCGTGTTTCAGCGCAGCCAATAGAGTTTTAACCGACAAACGGACAAGATTGGGACCATCTACATTCGAGGCCCTTGTGCTACATAAGGATTGGTACGATGCAGAGAAGAGGCTTCAAGACAGGTCATGGATGCACATGCCGTCAGAATTAAGAGAAGAAGCCAACACTTCGAGTGCTGGTTCAAGTCGGCAGGCGCAAGAAGTCGACCAACTTCACGAAGAACAACAACAATATGGATACAACCCATATATGGAAAATTATGAAGAATACGGGTTCCCTATGAACAATCAGAATTGGGATAACTAGCACTACAATTTCTAATATTTATGTTTTAGCTTCCTTTATATTTATGTTTTAGACTTTTGTGTTATGGATGTTGTAATATGAACACTAGTTTATTTGAATGTCATGAGAATGCATGTAGGCTAAAATGATGTAATATGAACACTGATTTAATATGAGCATTTTCTGTTTTATTCCTAAGATTGATTTGAGTTTTTAATCTCAAGGCACCCCATAATCTCACGGCACGTTTGGTCACGGCACGACTTGGTCACGGCACGCGAGTCACGGCACGGCACGTGAAAAATTAACTTGATTACGGCACGTTTTTTCCACACTATGTGTGTGTTTGCAACATTATTAGTTTTCAATTTTGTAGATTTTTCTTTTGAGATAGGATGTAAATAATTGAGTCATATTATAATCAGCTCCGTCACGATAAAACACGACATTACGTGAACGAGCTAAATACTATACGGGGTCACGTAAATTGTGCATAATAAAACTGTTATGTTTTAATCAGGTGGTTAATTTTTAAAATATTTGTTAAATATTAAATTGAAAGGTAAATTTTAAACAAATTTGGAAAAATTTAAATAAAAAGTCGTGTCGTTTGACTACCTTGACCGGTAGTGAATCGCTTGAATCCGTATCCTCTGCATTAACGCAAAAAGGAATTTTTTTAGTTAATACATATGTACCGTTCAATTAGCATTAAGATTCGTGCAAATTAAATCGGCACTAATATTGAAGACCCCCTATGGTTTAGGCGGGGGCCGGATGGGCTCCGTTTACAATCGGACGGTCCATATCTATTAACTCAAAAGATTTTCTTTTGCGTTAATGCAGACGATGTGGACTCGAATCGCTTGGCCCGACCAAATCTACCACAGAGAAATGATCTTTCTGCAGCAGAGGTAGGAATTCAGGTATTATACTTTTTGCGTCATCTCTTAGTCTGACTCTCTGCAGCTAACACAATAAATATGCTCGCTGCTTTTCTCATTTAGAATCGGAAATGCTACAACACCACTATTTCTGTACACATCTTTGCTAAATTACACAAGCAGTGAAAAAAACACTTGTAATCACATGAGATGTATATTTATTCAAAAAAATAAAAAATTCATTCTGGAAAAATCTGATGATAAGATGCGGAAATATAAATAATTTACGTATGAAAAAACAACAAATAATTTTTCATGCTACTCAATACACCGTTGTAAATTTATTTCTTCTAAACATAATTTTTTGATGTTATTTCATAATTGTGCTACATTTTTTTTCTTCAATAAATTAACTTAAATTACTAAAAAAAATGACGTGACTAATAATATCACCTGTGCTACGATATGACTGAATCACAATGTAACTGACGTATTATGACCATTCGCGTGTTGTGAATTTCTCATCATTTTGATCATGATATATCATGTCACGTGAAAACTTGACTTGAATACGGCATGGCATGACATGTAATTCAAACCACGTGTCTCGTAATAAGTTATGCATTCAGTTTTGTGCAGCGAAGTGTAATTCATATAGTATATAAATTTTGCAATTTGTCGATACAGTTTGAAAAATGTGTATAATTTATCAATACTTTCGCACACTACATGTTTGTACGCGATTGAGGCTCCGTATGTAATTAGTAATTTTAACTGTGTATAGTTGTTCGTATATATTATATAGAAGTAGCTGGATGAAAGTTGACTATAGCTGAATTTTAAAAAATACATTTTTTATTAGAACTGGAGAAAGATATCTCGGTGCACTTTTGTATTAATGTTTTGAATATATATTTTGTATTAAGTGTTTTGGAGCACTATATAGTCACATCATCACTGTTGGGTTACGTTACAGAAGAAATATATCTGGGTGCACTGTGCAGTTTTGTATTAAATTATTATTCGTTTTTCATGTTGAACAATTGTTTGTTGTATTATTTGAGATGTGTGGATGATGTGAATAGTCCAATTAAATTATAATCGAACTTTGTGTGATATTGTTGATCTATTATTTTGTATGATTTACCGTTTGTATGAATCTCTTATTCTGAATTATAGTTGAGTCACCAAAAGTTTATGTTTATGAAAATTTATTGAGCTCTGCAAAGTCTAGGAGCTATAAACTATAGTTTAGTTACGGAATTCTTATGCGCATATGGTGAACGGTCCTTGCTAATCTAGGTACTGGTTGGGAGGGAGGATTTGATTATGATTTTGACAATGACTATGGGTGACTATAAAGAGACATCTGATTGCATGTCATACCAAGTTTGGGACCAGAATGACAAGTTTGTTAAATATGTTGAGCATATCGATTATGAGTTTATTGCATACGAAATATTATCTGACTATGAACCTGACTTTAATTAACAGTATAAACCTAAGCACATCGGATGAGGGTCAGTGGAGGACTGGAGGGTACTGAGTACCGACAGGTGTGGATTTAGCGTGGCCACCTGTGTGACAAGTTGGTGGGTCATCTGTTTGTGTTACCATACCTAATAATTTGAGTTTAAACCAAATATATCTTTGTTGAGCTTCATTTGAGATTTTGTGAATTGGTATTTGATTGAATATTGTGATCGAGCATTTGTATTCATTTAATATATATAAACTAAACTGTTAATATCAAGCTGCGAGGATTTAATTCTGGATATGGATTGATTGCAAGTCCAATGGCCTGATTCTGGCAAATTTGCACTGGGAGATCATATTATTATTATTATTATTATTTTTCACTCCCATCCTTTGGGTTATTTTCAGGTTTATTATAGGGATAGAGGGAGATGGTTCTGGATTGCATCTGACAACATAACCACATGAAATTGGAGATTTGTGTTGTTGAAACTGACATGATGTGGTAGATATTTCTAACATATAGTTTGCCGTATTCTGTCAGATAAATTTTGTAAGAAATATTGGGATGTGGTTAATATGTAATGGTGTTATTGGTAATGTATATAAAAGATTCACTGCCTTACGTATATGTTTTAATAAATATATCTGGTAGGTTGTTATACCCGATTTCGGGTGTGATAGTTATAAATAGTTAGAAAAAAAATAATGATTTAGTGTTTTCTTATCTGATAATAAAATTAGAATTTGACATGCATACCAAATTGGTTTATGATTTAGGAATTTTTGAATCCAAATGTGGTTTACTCCATATATGCCCCAACAGTGATATGACGATTTTTTTTAGAAATCATAAATAAGAAAAAAAAAATTAAACTAATTAGATTGTTTTGGTTTTTAAAAAACCCATAAGAACCGAGATATCATTTCAGTTTAAAGTTTTTTTTTTTATTGAATTGTCATTTCGGTCTGAACCGTTTTCATAGATTTCGGAAAGAAAATTAATGTACTTGATGGTGTAAAACTTGTGCAAATACTTCGGACATAAATGACAATTGGGTTCAAAAAAAAAAGAACTTGATGTTATTAAAACATCAAAAAACTTGAGACCGAAATAACATCTTGATTTTTATGATTTTTGTGAAAATCAAAACAATAAAATTGATTTAGTAAAAACTTCTTTTTATTTATGGTTTTAAAATAAATTCGTGATATGATTATACAGTGCGCTCCATATATTCAAAACACGCAATAAAAGAGATATAAATATATTCAAAACATTAATACTAAAGTGGACCCAAATTTTTCCAGTTCTAATACAAAATGCATAGTTAATTACAAGACTGTGACTTAAATTACATATCATTCCATGCTATAATCAAAATCACGAGAAATATCACGTGTGAATGATCACGTTACGTTAGTTACATGACGTTATTAGTTATGTAAATTTTTTTAAAGTAATTTAAGATAGTTTATTGATAATATATATACAAAGAATGTAGAAAAAATGTAAAAAATTATGAAATATAGTTAATAAAATTATGTTTAAAAGAAAAAAATATTAATTGTGTATCGAATAGCATGCAGAATTATTTTTTTTTTTCATGTTTAAAATATTATTTTTTTCGCTTTTTATTGTTAGACTTCCTGGAATAATAATCATGATTCATCAAAAACACAATTTGACATTAATACGCGTTAATTAACGGATAAAACTTACAAATTACTCCGTTAATCTTCGTAACGGGTCAGCACCTCTTCATAACGGGTCGGATAATGAATTCGGGTTTTCCATAACGAACGAACCAATTAATAAATCCAACAATACGCATAAACCTCATGCGAACAATTTATAAAGCACTAAAATTTATTAAATGAAGTATATATGTGCAGTTTTGAAGGGTTATAAAATTAAACATTTTTTTTGTTTCTACTATTATATGCCTCATTACAATATTTTTTGTCGCTGCTTGTTATTTAGTAAAGGTGGGTTCAAATAGATGGTGCTGTATTATTTCCGATTCTGAGTGAAAAAAACTGCAAACTAATAACCACATTCATTGTAACTTTTAAGTTAGAGTCAGACTAAGATATCACGAAAAAAAAAAATATTATAACGATCAAGATATTTAAGGAAAGAATATAATCCGGCGCACGGCTTAAGAAATTTAAGAACCCGTTTTTTTTCTTGAGATACGGAAGCAACTCTGCTTTTTTCCTTGAGAAAAAGAGGATCTTCCTATTCTCTAATCTGAACTGTTGAAAATCGATCAAACGGTTTCAATTACATTTTTCTTTTATATTAATATAATATATTAAAATGAATTAGATATAATAGAAGCCATTTGATCGATTTTAAACGGTTCGAATTGAAGCATAGGAGAGTCCTCCTTTTATCAAGAAAAGGAGCAGATTCCATTCCATGGAAATACGAGTCTCTTTAAATTTAGAGGAAACGGTCTAATCTAATTCAAATCGTATATTAATCCTTTCCAGATAATATTGGAGATAACTTTTTTACGTAAAACTAGATTCAAACTTGTTTTAGTTCTGTTAGTTTCAGCGAGTTTCATAATCGTTTTGACTTCAAATTGATATAATTTTGAATTGCCTATAGTTAATAATGTGAATCGTTTTTTCAAAGAATTAATTTAAATCTAGTAACCGAAAAATCTAATAACTTTTGATAAAATTGCACAATTTTCAGGTCGGTATATTTTTTTTTCAAAGAATTAATTGGTCCAGGCGTCATTTTTTAAAAATTTGGGATGTAAATTTTTTAGTTTTACTAATTATTTACAATATAAACAGAAAATTAATTAAAATTTGTGTCATTATTCAGGTGGAGAATAAGGCGAATTAAACAAAAGGTGATAGAGATTTACGAATTTGTTGATTTTTTTTTATAAATCATAATTAATTTTTTTTATGGAATCAACACACACACACACATATATATATATGCATGCATGTATATATTTTACAAAAATTAAAATAACCGAAATGACATTTCTACTATACATTACTTCTTCTTCTTTTTTACCAAAATCAACAATATTATATTCTTGCATCTATAATGATCGATATAAGACAATAATAAGCTTTTCTACTAGACACAATATTGTTGCATTTACCTAAACGATATAAGACAATCGGGGCACACAATTCAGAGGAACTAATTAAAATCTTCTAATATGATTTTAGTTGTTTTCGTATGTAAAGCAAATGGATGGATGTAAATGGAGAAACGAAGGACAGTGATTTCGTGAGGCTTAAATTTAATTTTGTTATCTGAATCTGAATATTCGTCTGAGTCTTGACTCTCTACAGCTACACAATCAACATGCCCACTGCTTTTCTCATTTAGAATCGGAAATAATACAGCACCATTCTCTTTGTACACATCTTTGCTAAATTACAAGCAGTACGTGGAAAAAACACTTGTAATCACATGAGACGTACGTATATTTATTCAAAAATAAATAAAAATTCGATTCCTGAAAAATCTGATAATAAGATGCGGAAATATGAAAAATTTATGTAGGAAAAAAAAAATTCATGCTACTCAAAACACCATTATAAATTTAATTCTTCTAAACATAATTTTTTAACGTTATTTCATAATTATTCTACATTCTTTTTATATTTTTTTTCAATAAATTAACTTAAATTACTAAAAAAAAATGACGTGACTGATAATATCATGTGTGCTACGACGTAACTGAATTACAATGTGACTAACGTATTGTGACCATTCGCATGTTGTGATATTTCTCATCATTTTGATCATGATACAACCATAGTGACAAACAAATTATTTGTGTTCGGTTCAGCAGAGTCAAAAATTTGTGATTTAAGTATAATTTGAATATAATTCGAGAATAATACAGAACAAAGTCAGAAAACTGTTTCAAACGAGAGAAATTGAAAAGTTGTGGAGCAAAGTCAGCAAACACGTGATGCCCCAGGCCTCCAGCTAGTGGTGCTGCATCATTGCCGAGCTTGCAAGAGAGTTTGAGAGAAGTATATATATCATAAGAGTAGAACTAGGGTGGTCTTAAGCCCACCAAATTGTTTGGTGAGCTTAACTTCAAAATTTATCAAATTGGTTTTAAATAATGAATTCGAACCGTTGAAACCTGCTTACCTTCCGAGTGATGTTTCTATATATGAAAATTTTAAACATTCGAATTAATTTAGTATAAACTCAATTGGTCAAAATTATAAGATTAATAAATTAATTTTAGTACATTCATTTTTTGAATGTTTTTTGACTGCTTGACTTTATACTAAATTAATTCGAATGTTTAAAATTTTTACATGTTGACGCATCAGTCATAAAGTAGACGAATTCCTACAATTTAAATTCATCATTTAAAACCAATTTAATAAATTTTAAAATTAAGCTCATCTAACACTTTTGTGAACTTAAAAACACATGTTCTACTGATATCATAATCTTAAACTCTGATATTACGCAAAAGATATATGATCTGGATTCGCAACTCTGCCACCATAAAAAAGTATTAAATGTAGTGAGTCACTGAGTCGTGGATATGAAGACTGAAGAGATCAATAGATTTATATTTTTTGTTTTTCTCTGTGCCACATACGATCGACGACTATATTTATTTTCATTTGATAATGTAGGCTTGTTTTTTGACTTCAAGAATATATAGGCTTATGTCACTCTACCATTGTCACTATATTTAAGCCATGGTCCTCGGGAACTCACGTATCGCTATAATATCATATCACCTGGTACTTCCCAAACTGTGCATAATAATTGAATAACTCAATTTTAAATTAAATGTGTGTCAAACACACACAGCCATATTAAACTCACCAATATGTCCATTTTCTTTCTAGTGTTTAAAATAAATAAATAAACTAAAACATGGTATATCGTTCTAATGAAATGTCGAAAAATAACACAAACTTTTTCTCAAATAAAAATGCTTTTTTTGAGGAAGTGTTTTCCTCAGCTTGATGGATGGTTTACAGATACGAGTCGTAATTGATGTAATGCCATTTTGATGTTATACAGAAGGAATGTGAACAATTCATTTTTTTGTTAATAATTTTAAAGAAAAAACGAGTTAAATTCATAATATTGTTTGTGAATTTTTTTGAAATGCGACATAATCCTTAGATATCAACCCGAGCGCTTCTTATCAGCTCCTTCTCCAATTTGTTTTCGACCGTTTTTTTTTTTAAAAGATAAACCCAAAGTCACTATTTTAAAAAAAAAATCTCATAACTACGAGGTCCGTAGATTACAGCTGCATAACCAGCTTAAGGTCGGAATGATTCGCACCGATCGTATCACATTTGAAATTTTCTCAAAATTAATTTTACAAGTTTGATTCATCTTTTTTTTTTTTAAAATGCCCGACATTTTTAAAAATACCAAAAAAATAAAATAAATTATTAAGAATAACCGAAGTTTAGGAAAAATTTTAAAAATGTCCAAACCGTACAGAATATTTACGGTTTGGATTTTTTTTTTTTTTTCCAAACCGTATAGAATATTTACGGTTTGGAAATATTTTTTTTTTTTTTTTTTTTTTTTTTTAGGGTTTATTGGAATTTAGTTTTATTTGTGTTTGGAATTTAGATTAGTTTGAATTGGTAAGTTAGAGGTGATTTAGTTATTTTTGAGAGATGATATCTTACGATATGTTTTGAGATTTTGTATGAAACTTCACAGCCTTGTTCTACGATGTTAAGAATGTATGTTGGTTAATTTTCATATTGGTGTTCTAATTAAAGTTCTACATGCGAATTAACTAGGGTGTTCTAATTAAAGTTCACCAAGTTATCTGGTGAACTCAAGTTTAAAACCCATCAAATCAGTTTTAAATGACAAATCCGAACCATTAAAACCTTCCTACCTTACAAGTGATGTGTCTACGTGAGAAAATTTTAAACATTCGAATTAATTTAGTATAAAGTCAAGCGGTCAAAAAACGTTCAAAAAATGAATGCATTAAAATTAATTTATTAATCTTCTAATTTTGACCGATTGACTTTATACTAAATTAATTCGCATGTTTAAAATTTTCATATGTAGACACATCACTCGTAAGGTAGGCGGGTTTCAATAATTCAGATTTGTCATTTAAAACTGATTTGATGGGTTTTAAACTTGAGTTCACCAGATAACTTGGTGAACTTTAATTAGAACACCCTAGTTAATTCGCATGTAGAACTTTAATTAGAACACCAATATGAAAATTGACCGACATACAGTCTTAACATCGTAGAACAAAGCTGTGAAGTTTCATACAAAATCTCAAAACAGATCGTAAGATATCATCTCTCAAAAATAACTATATCACCTCTACTTACCAATTCAAACTAATCTAAATTCCAAACACAAATAAAACTAAATTCCAATAAACCCTTAAAAAAAAAAAAAAAAAAAAAAAAATTTCCAAACCGTAAATATTCTATACGGTTTGGAAAAAAAAAAAAAAATACAAACCGTAAATATTTTATACGGTTTGGAATTAAAATTTCAAACCGTAAATATTCGGTACGGTTTGGGCATTTTTAAAATTTTTTCTAAACTCTGGTTATTCTTAATAATTTATTTTATTTTTTGGGTATTTTTAAAAATGTCGGAAAAAATGCTATGAACGAAATAATAAGTATGAAAAAGAGATGATAATTTCAACACAGTAGCAGTGAAATATCAATCTTGAATAAAAAGTAGCATTGATTTCTCTGTGATATCACGATGAACCTATATGCTGAGATGGCTCTATAGTCTACATCCTATCAAACTGTCAATTCATCTTTTTTTTCCAAAACTGTAAATTGTCATCTTGTAGGCACACTCTTTTTGTCAAAATAAAATAAAAATATAAAAAAAGTGATGGTTATAGAGGTGTCAGTCGAGGTACTATATTTTTTTGCGTGATATCTGGACTTAAGATTGCAATATCTTATTCGGAATAGGAAATGATACAGCGCTACTCTTACGTGCACACACCTTGTACTAGATTACAAGAAATGAGAACAAACCTTGTAATCACGAGACGTTAAAAGAGTAAGAAAGAAATATGAATGTTCAAATTTTATAAACTCTTCCTCTTCTCCTTCCAGAACGAATCACATCACATCGATTCCCTCTTTCTCTCCGACTCCTCTTGTTGAGCGGTCCGCCCCACCCTCCTTCAGCCTCTCCTCTCCTCTCCTCTCCTCTCCTCCAACCGATTAGGACCAAATAAATAAACAACTCTTAATCGGGGGATTCTCACTCACTAGCCAGCTCACTCGCAATCGATCTGCACAGTTAACTCTAGGGAACTATATATAGAGAGGGTCATAGAAATGGAGATCAACATGCAATGATGCACTTGCTTCCTTGGTGCCCTCCGTGAGCTCGGCAAGTGCTACTAAACTCTCTACCATCGAATTACTCTCTTGATTTCCTGATATCTTTGTTTTTCTAATATAATAAATAGCAAGGAGCAGTCATCTTTCATTTGATTGGGACAACAATTAATTTAATATAATTTGCTGCAGGAAACAACTGTATCCATCTCATAGGAGGCGAGATAAAAAACCGAGTTACCCACTTCTCTAGCTCTGTAGTTGACACCATGAACAAGACGATATTACAGGAGCTATGCCAGAAACAGCGGTGGGACCTGCCGCTGTACAGAAACCGGCAGGTGGAGACTGGCCGCAAACCCCGCTTTGTTGCCTCTGTGACAGTTAACGGCTTGGTGTTCGAATCGCCGGACGCTGACTCTATTTCAGTCAAGGAGGCGCAAAACAAGGCCGCTACGGTCGCCTTTGAAGCACTTTCCGCCGCTCCCGCGGTCGACGCTGTCCACGAGAGCAATGCAACTTACAAAAGAGAAGTAAACAGCTACCATCATATACTAATGTACGTGTCGGCTCACCTCATGCACCTCATGCACCTCAATTTAAGGCTGCTGTTGTAATTGATGGGCTAACTTTTGAGAGCCCGCAATTTTTTAAAACGTTGAGAGAGGCTGAGCATGCGGCAGCGGAGGTTGCTCTAGCAAATTTGCTAAAAGAGGAAAGTTTCCAACAGAATTTACAGGATGAGTTGACGGTCCCATATAAGACCCTTCTACAAGAGTATACTCAGAAAGGTAAACAACCCCCTTCCAGTTTACACAACTGTCAAGGACCATGATAGTTCACTGATTCTCTTTTTATCAACGGTGGATGTATGTGGTAGGACGTTTAGAGGAGTTGCTGTCAACACCAAGAAACAAACCGAATCGAGTGCTGCTAAAATTGCTTTGGATCATTTTGGTGATATTAGTGCCATCCCCTTGAGAGTTTGGGACCCTAATGAGAGTCAGCCGTTCATGTACCAGGAATGGACCCCAAGGGGTTAGTAGGTGCCGACTGTTTGACGAGATGGTGGTGCTTGACTGCTTTTCAATTATGTATTAATTAAGTTGTTATCTCTGTTTTATCGTAGTTATGAAATGAACTTACCATGATTTTAATTAGTACCTGCTTTTCTTTTCTTGTATTATGAAGAACATTTTCTTCGTATATATCATTATTAAAAATTCACTTACCATATAATTATTACATTTCAGAATCAGTTTCCTGCTTGGCAGATTTCTGTAGCCTGATTTGAGTTTCTTTATGAAAAGATGTTATTTTAACAGGGATTTTCAGTTGTGAGTACTGTGAATACTCTTTCATTGTATTTAAGTAGGATAGTTTTGTTTCATCTGGATCAGATTTGGCATTATTTACTTTTCTTCGGAGAAAAATAGATTTTAGTTGTGTGCTTTTTAGAGAGTCTGTGCTTTGAAATATGTATTAGAGGGTTTAATTTAGAATATCTAGCCCCCACATTGTGATTATTTGTTATATAAATGAATCAGAGTGTTTATCAAAAGAAAGGTATATGCAAGGTGCAAGTGGAAAAAAATATTTTAGATTAGTAATTTCTTGTACCTCCTTTCAAATCTTCTGATACAAGAGATACAAAGAGATACTCAGAATTGAAGAAAGAGAGAACTGAATTCAGAATGATTTTATATTTTCTGTGATTAGGGGTGTCAACGGGCACGGTAAGGGTCGGGTGGAAGTATTTCCATACTCGTACCCGTTACAAATTATCTTTATCTGTACCATATCCTTACCAGTTACAAATTGTCTTATCCGTACTATATTCTTATCCGTTATAGTTGTCGGATAACGAAATGGTAGCGGCTAAATAACAGTTAATACTTGTATAATAATAATTTTTATTATTTATTAAATAAAATACTAATACTTGTATAATAATTATTTTTATTATTTATTAAATAAAATACTAAGACACATTTATTTGTCACGTATATAATCACATTATTAATATTAAAATTAATTTCAACTAAATTATTTTTTTATCAAAATATAAATATCTCTGTTCTTTAATTATAAAAAACCAAACATACAAATACTTTAATTATAAAAAACCAAACATACAAATAAAAACAAGATGCTCAGTTGTTTAAGTGTTTTAATAGTGAATTATGTTTAACACAATTATATAAATGATCAATTCTTTAAGTTAGAAAATTTAATCAATTTTGTTTTCCAAGATCAAGAGTAGTGGCCAGTTGGACTGTTGGAGATGGATAATAATTCAATGCTCATTAAGATATATAATATATATATAATTATTTTTATATAATTATCCGATCAGATAACGGGTACGAAATAGATTTTATTCGTACTCTTGTTTTGATAACGAAAAAAAATCTTTACCCGTACCCATATCTGATAAGTTTACGAAAAAACATCTTACCCATATATGTCTTATCGAATACGGTACGAATCAGATATATAGATAAAATGGTGCCATTGACACTCCTATCTGTGATGATTTTCTTTACACGCTATAGACCTTTATATAGGTGGTTTTACTCCAATTCTGTAAGTATCTAACTTTCCCAACACTAATTCTTGACAATGTTTGGTCAACCTTTACAATTTCATGATTCTGTACATTGTCTTCTTTTGACTTTATGCAGAGATGCCCCTAAACGCTTTTTGAATGGAAATAGGTACGATACAATTTCCTGACCTCATTTTGGATTAGCTTTCTACTTAAATTTTGCTAGTTTTTTTAAACTTTTGAATTGGACGACAGATATGCGCAAAAGTTTATTAGAATATTCAATCTTTTATTATTGAAAATAATAAATAAACCACAATATCTAGCATTTTAGGATGATTAATTATCCCATCTATGGCTATATCTGATTGGAAAAAGGGACTGGTCAATGAAAAACTAATTATGTTGGAGATTTTTTGCTAAATTAATGAAGCAAAAATTAAACTAGGAACCACAAACCTTCTGAAATGAAAATAGAGGGATCAGACTAGGATGCCAAAGCTGCAAATGAAAATAAAAATAGGGATCCTAGTTTTATCTAGCTTTGTAAAATTCATATTTATTGTTGTAGAACATAAAAATACTCTTCTTATAAACTACCTAATTATTTTGATTCTAAAGAAAAGGGAATTCTACCCTTCACCGTTCATCACTCATTCATATTATCAAGTGCAGATATAAAAATTCATGGACAATTACGATAATTTTTTTTAATTGGAACTCAGATCTGATACAACTTAAATTGACCTGTTAATGTTGAAAAATAGTTGTAGTGTAAGAGATGGTGTAACCTCTGCATTCTATACTTAGGGCATGTTTGTTTGTCACGAGATGAAATTTGATGGAGACGATAATCTACTTTCAAAAAAGTGGAAACTCATGGTTATGAGTATGTAAAGGCTTAATTATGAGAATGTACTCAAATAGGTATTTGTATCGTAAAATTAGTTGTGAAAAATCTTATTTTCCTTCTAAAACAATTAGTATTATACAATTATTTTTATTAATAAAATTATTAATAAAAGAATTAAATAAAATAAGAAAATGGATACCAATAAATTAGAGAAATATTTATAAAAAATAACATATTAATAATTTTAGAATTATATATATATATATATATATAGAGAGAGAGAGAGTGACTAATGTGCATTCGTATGCATATGGGCCGATATGCATACGGTCCAAATTAGAAATTTTAAAATTCAAATTGTCGATCCAAACCGCTCATCTTGTTCTCCACATTAATATGTGCTTGGATACCAAATTTTATATTTTTCTGAATCTTTACTATTTATTAAGTCACTTTGAAACTTGTTGATCTCACTGATTTTACTGTTTTACACGTACATGGATAAAATGATGCAGATTATATCCAACGATTTTATTTTTGACTTTTAAGTTTTAAATTTTGAATTATTAAAGTTTTTAAAAATAAACACAATAGAAGAACATAAAATGAAAGCATTTGAAACGGAAAAATTATACCATGAGTAATATCACTTATTAACATTTAACTGCTGATATAAAAATATATAAACTATACTTCTAATATATTTTTATTTGAACTCAAGACGCAATACAATTGGATCCATTAATTGAAAAAAAGAAAGAATTACACTGGCGTAAATACATTCTACGTTAACTAAGTCGACAATCCAAAATTATATCAATTTGAAGTCAAAATGATTTTGAAACTCGCCCAACTCAAATTTACAGAATTGAAGTAACTAAGATTGTATCTAATTTGAGTTTGAATCCAAAATTAAAAGTTATAAAAAATATCGTGAAATGGTTAATCTCTGATTCGAGTTAAATGGAACCGTTCGGTCTTAATTCGTCTTAATTCAAAAAGAAGTCACATTTTCGGTAAATAAAAATTACAATTACCGAGGCCGGCTTTAAATGTTTTAGAGCCGTGCGCCGAATCATATTCTTTGCTTAAATGTTTTGGTCGTTCTATATTTTTTGCGTGATGTCTGAACGCACTCTCTCTCTCTCTTTCTGAGCTTAAGATCTACACTAAATTTGCTTGCCCCATTTCTCATCCAGAATCGGAAATGATACCAGTACAACACCACTTTTTGTACACACAGCTTTGCAAAATTACAAGCAATGACAACAAATCTTATAATCACAAGGCATATTATAGTAAGATAAAATACATTTAAATTTTGTAAACCTTTAAAACTGCACATGCTTCATTTAATCAATTTTAGTAATTTGTAAATTGTTCGCATGAGATTTATATTTATTAAAGTCAAACCGAGTCTTTGGTTGAGTCAAGATTTTGATTCCGGAAAGTCTCAGCATTTACATCTCAGCAACTCAAATTAGTTTCAAAATAACTGTTAATCACCTTTTAAAAATTAAGGTATCTAAAATTTATAAGTCTCACATCTCTAAAATTAATTTTAGAGTTCTATTAAGTCATATTAGTAACAAATTAAAAAGGAGAAACAAACTGAGCCAATTATTTGGTCAGCATAGAGTTTATAAATAATTTCCTAATAAGAAACTTTACTGCATAATTTCTAAATAAAAAACTCGATCTCTCACATCTCTGAAACTCAATTAGAAGCTGCCACATCATATTAGAAACTCTAATGGTATTAGGGTTGTATATGTTTTAAATAAAAATAATGACTTGATCATGAAAAGAACACACAATTAATAAGTTTATTTCTTCTAAGTTCTAAACATAATTTTTTTAAACATTATTTCATAATTTTTACAATTTTCTACATTCATTTTATAATTTTTTTTCTATAACTAACTTAAATTGCTAAAATATATTACGTGACTAATAACATCATATGTTCTACGACATGACTTGATCATGATCTGACTAACTTACTGAGACTATTTGCGTGTTATGATATTTTTCGTGATTTTTGTTATAATACAACATATCAGGTGAAAACTTAACTTGATTACGCATGACACGGCATGCAATCTAAGCCACGAGACTTGATTACGCATGGCATGGCAAATAAATTTCATAACTTTACATAAAAAAAAATGGGTCAAGTATTTAGCACTTGAAATTATTGAATATCCAATCTAGGCTATGATTGAAATTTCATTTTTGCTACCATTTCAGAGTTTGAGTTTCGCTGAAAAATTAAATATGTGGTTTTTCTATACAGAATAAATGAAATTGTAATATTACCAAAAAAAATGTTAAATTAAAATTTATTTAAAAAATAAATAAAGTAGAGCTATGATAGTAATTTTTAGAAATTTACACTATTACGCTCAGTTATTGATTGAACTTCAAATCTGAATAATCAAAATAGTCATTCTTATTCACTATAATTTTTTGGAACAATCTAACACATTTCTCGGTACATGTAATATTTTGTGAATGAAAAAACTGTTGTTCATAAGGTTTTAAATTTTAACCGTTTGACCAGGAATGAATGTCTGAGAATATTATTTACCCTAAGAAGCATAATCCTTGGTTGGATTCATGGCTTAGCAATCCGATATATCATATGATGCCACGTGTCACGTAGGTCTACACTGTGTTTTCGGTGATGCGACTATCCGTATTTTTTTTAACAGGGATTTTCTGTAGCCTGATTTTTAACACGTGGCAGATTTCTGTAGCCTGATTTGAGTTTCTTTATGAAAAGATGTTATTTTAACAGGGATTTTCAGTTGTGAGTACTGTAAATACTCTTTCAGTGTATTTAAGTAGGATAGTTTTGTTTCATCTGGATCAGATTTGGCATGATTTACTTTTCTTCTTCGGAGAAAAATATATTTTAGTTGTGTGCTTTTTAGAGAGTCTGTGCTTTTAAATATGTATTAGAGGGTTTAATTTAGAATATCTAGCCCCCACATTGTGATTATTTGTTATATAAATGAATCAGAGTGTTTATCAAAAGAAAGGTCTATGCAAGGTACAAGTGGAATAAAATATTTTAGATTAGTAATTTCTTGTACCTCCTTTCAAAAATTCTGATACAAGAGATACAAAGAGATACTCAGAATAGAAGAAAGAGAGAATTGAATTCATAATGATTTTATATTTTCTGTGATTAGGGGTGTCAATGGGTACGGTAAAGGTCGGGTGGAAGTATTTTTATATCCGTATCTGTTACAAATTATTTTTATCCGTATTCTATTTTTATTCATTACAAATTGTCTTATCCGTATCCTACTCTTATCCGTTGTAGTTGTCAGATAACTAAACGGTAGCGGGTAAATAACGGTTAATGCTTATATAATAATTATTTTTATTATTTATTAAATAAAATATTAAGACACATTTATTTGTCACGTATATAATCACATTACTAATATCAAAATTAATTCCAACTAAATTAATTTTTATCAAAACACAAATATCTCTATTTTTTAATTAAAAAAAATCAAACATTCAAATAAAAATAAGATGGTCAATTGTTCAAGTGCTTTAATAGTGAATTATGTTTAACATAGTTACATTAATGATCAATTCTTCAAGTTAGAAAATTTAATCAATTTTGTTTTTCAAAATCAAGAGTAGTGGCCAGTTGGACTGTTGGAGATGGATAATAATTCAATGCTCATTAAGATATATAATATATATATATAATTATCCGATCGGGTAACAGATACGAAATAAGCTTTACCCGTACCCTTACCTGTTTTGATAACGAAAAAAGTTCTTTACTCATACCTGTACCCGATAAGTTTACAAAAAAATATCTTACCCATATATGTCTTATCGAATACGGTACGAATCAGATATATAGATAAAATGGTGCCATTGACACTCCTATCTGTGATGGTTTTCTTTACACGCTATAGACCTTTATATAGGTGATTTTACATTGTTGGTTAGCATCATAACCAATTCTGTTAAGTATCTAACTTTCCCAACACTAATTCTTGACAATGTTTTGTCAACCTTTACAATTTCATGATTCTGTACATTGTCTTCTTTTGACTTTATGCAGAGATGCCCCTAAACGCTTTTTTAATGAAAATAGGTACGATACAATTTCCTTACCTCATTTTGGATTAGCTTTCTACTTTAATTTTGCTAGTTTTTTTAAACTTTTGAATTGGACGACAGATATGCGCAAAAGTTTATTAGAATATTCAATCTTTTATTATTGAAAATAATAAATAAACCACAATATTCAATAATAAATAAACCACAATATCTAGCATTTTAGGATGATTAATTATCCCATCTATGGCTATATCTGATTGGAAAAAGGGGCTGGTCAACGAAAAACTAATTATGTTGGAGATTTTTGCTAAATTAATGCAGCAAAAATTAAACTAGGAACCACAAACCTTCTGAAATGAGAATAGATGGATCAGACTAGGATGCCAAAGCTGCAAATGAAAATAAAAATAGGGATCCTAGTTTTATCTAGCATTGTAAAATTCATATTTATTGTTGTAGAACATAAAAATACTCTTATAAACTACCTATTTATTTTGATTCTAAATAAAAGGGAATTCTACCCTTCACCGTTCATCACTCATTCATATTATCAAGTGCAGATATAAAAATTCACGGACAATTACGATAATTTTTTTTAATTGGAACTCAGATCTGATACAACTTAAATTGACCTGTTAATGTTGAAAAATAGTTGTAGTGTAAGAGATGGTGTAACCTCTGCATTCTATACTTAGGGCATGTTTGTTTGTCACGAGATGAAATTTGATGGAGACGATAATCTACTTTCAAAAAAGTGGTAACTCATGGTTATGAGTATGTAAGGGCTTAATTATGAGAATGTACTCAAATAGGTATTTGTATCGTAAAATTAGTTGTGAAAAATCTTATTTTCCTTCTAAAATAATTAGTATTATACAATTATTTTTGTTAATAAAAGAATTAAATAAAATAAGAAAATGGATACCAATAAATTAGAGAAATATTTATAAAAAAATAACATATTAATAATTTTAGAATTATATATATATATATATATATATATATATAGAGAGAGAGAGAGAGAGAGATAGAGTAATGTGTATTCGTATGCATATGGGCCGAAATACATACAGTTTAAATTTAAAATTTCAAAATTCAATGTCCAAATGGTCTCTCTCTCTATATATACAGTTTAACTCATTTTTGTGTTTTCAATATCCAAATGGTCGATCGGAACCGTTCATATTGTTCTCCATATTAATATGTGCTTGGAGACTAAATTTTATATTTTTCTAAATTTTTTTACTATTTATTAAGCCACTTTGAAAATCGTTGATCCAACGGTGGCTTAACAAAACAGTAAAATCAGAAGCCACCGTTGGATCAACGATTTTCAAAGTGGCTTAATAAATAGTAAAAAAATTTAGAAAAATATAAAATTTAGTCTCCAAGCACATATTAATATGGAGAACAATATGAACGGTTCCGATCGACCATTTGGACATTGGAAACACAAAATGAGTTATAAGCATATGTGGGGATATGCTTATATAAGCATAGTAGCCAACCTCTCTCTCTATATATATATAGTGGCTAATATGCTTTCGGAAGCATATGACCCGAAGTGCTTACGTTCCAAATTTGAAATTTGATAACTCAAAAAGTCTATCCGAACCGTTCATCTTGTTCTTCATATTAATATCTGCTTGGAGACCAAATTTTATATTTTTCTGAATTTGTTTACTATTTATTAAGTATTTTACAAAATTGTTGATCCAACGGTGGCTTAACAAAACAGTAAAATCAGCAGCCACTGTTGGATCAACAATTTTGTATGATACTTAATAAATAGTAAACAAATTCAGAAAAATATATAATTTGGTCTCCAAGCATATATTAATATAGAGAACAAGATGAACGGTTCGGATTGATTTTTTGAGTTTTGAAGTTTCAAATTTGGACCGTAAGCTCTTCGGACCATATGCTTCCGAATGCACATTAACCACTCTCTCTCTCTCTATATATATATATAGAGAGAGAGAGATAGATATAGATAGAGATAGAGATAGATAGAGGTTGGCTACTCTATTTACATAAGCATATGAGGGTATATGCTTATAAGTTATTTTTTCGTTTTTAAAATTCAAAAAGTCGATCTGAACCGTTAGATGTGATCTCTATATTGAAATGTGCTTGGAGACCAAATTTTACATTTTTCTGAATTTTTTATACTATTTGTTAAGCCACTTTGAAAATCGCTGATCCAACGGTGACTTAACAAAACAGTAAAATCAGAAGCCACCGTTAGATCAGTGATTTTGAAAGTGGCTTAATAAATAGTAAAAAAAATTAGAAAAATATAAAATTTGGTCTCCAAGCACATTTCAATATAGAGATCACATCTAACGCTTCAAATCGACTTTTTGGATTTTGAAAACGAAAAAATGACTATATACAAATAGCTCTAAAATCTATCATATTGATTTCAAGTGATGCGTGTATATACATATTTTTTGAAATTTCGAATCAATTGAGCAGAAAGTCAAGTGGTCAAATTTAGAAGGTTCATAATTAATTTTGTTGCATTCATTTTTTTGCACGCTTTTTGACTACTTGAACCTATACAAAATTAATTTGAAAATTAATTTTGTTTGTTTGTAAACACATCACTCGTAGGTAGACAGATTTTAACTGCTCGAATTAGTTATTTAAAGTCAATTCGATATATTTTAGAATTGAGTTTACAAAAAAATTTCGTTAACTTTTAGAACATCTTAGTTCTACTCTTTTGTAAATCTCTCAAAATTTATTTCTAATGAGTGATTAGAAATTAATTTTTTTTATCAATATAACATTTTGAAAAAAATAAAAAAATGTATAAATCAGAATTATAAATAAAATTGCTATCTAATTAAAAATTTTAATATCCTAAAATTATTAACACATGGGTACACGGAACGGTTCTTTAAAAATCGAGAGAGACGCCACAGCTACCGAGGCATAGGCTTTAGTCTTTTTCTGCCGGGTTCGTCTTCCAGTCTTCTTTCATTCTTCATTTCTTCTGCTCCCTCTCTCTCTCTCTCTCTCTCTCTCTCTCTCGTGAAAGGATAGGCTGCCATGGCGCCGAAGCGGAGAAAGACGCAAAATGGAGAAGGAGAGACTTCTGATTCTCCTCCTCCTGCTGAAGAAGAGACTGGAGGAGAGACTTTCTCTCCGAGAGCTTCAAATGAAGAAGAGACGGGAAAAGAAGATTCTTCCAAAGAAATCGTGAGAGCAGAAAAATCGAATTCTGCTACTTCAAGTGAAGAGAAGGTTCTTCAAGTGACAATCAACCCTGACGCACTGAAATGCCTCATTTGCTTTGATCCGTTGCGCCCTCCAATTCGTCAAGTTCGTTCTTTTCAATATTATTCTCTGGAAATGTATCTCTTTTATCTTCTGGTTTGCTTATATGCTCCATCCATTTTCAGCACCTTTATAATTTTTCGAAAACTTGTGAACAAATTTATCATATTGTCTAGCATTGAACTACACCAACAGTTTCCATCATTTGCACTTTTGCATTGAACACTATCAAGCATTTTTTTTGTTTCTACCTTGTTATTGGAAATATAAAAACTGAATCACATACTTTTTGGCAGTGCCAGAATATTCATGCGGCGCATGTGGCGTGTCTCTCCTGCTGGTCAAAATTACAAAACAAGTGTCCCACCTGCGGGGAGTTTATAGGGCCTCGCATATTCCCATTTGAGGCTGTGTTGGAAGCAATAGAAATATCTTGTCCAAATGCCAATTTCGGATGCGTTGAGATTATTTCGTACTCACAGATTCAAAAGCACACTCAACAGTGTGAGTTTAGGCCGTCTGATTGCGCAATACCAGAATGTGCTAAAATGGTCATCCCAGGTATACCTTTTTGCTGGTCAATACATTTTTGTTCTAGTATTAGTACTACAAATCAACAGACAAAAAAATGCAGGATTTAATATTGCCAAGTGTTGGTACAACACAGTTGTACTGTTCCCGATTTAAATTTAAACTACAAATATAAAGCTTACTAAATCATTTGTCTTAATTATGCGAGCCTTCATTTGCAAACCTTAATTTCTCAATTTTTCTGACGGAAGTTTATTTGCAAAATCAAAGTTTGTTTGTATTATAAATAAATGAATGATTACATCAAATAAAACTTGAACAATAACTGCAACTTGTATCAAAATAGACGAACAAGGTGAGGAGACGATTTCAGGGGAGATTCAGAGGGAGGATCCACCACAGCCATCACAAATGGAGCGGATACAGGAAGAGCGTCCCAAGAGAAAGAGGAAAGAGAAGGTGCCGTACACACCATCGACCCGTTAGTTGGCGATCTTTTACTTGTTACTTCGTTAGTATGTTTTTGGAACTGTTATTTGGTTGTTATGTTGTGACAGACTTTTATTACATATATATGTTCAACTTTTATAATATTCTTATTTATATATTAGATACTTATATTTTGATATTCGTTTTTTATTCAACTTTTAACGTATGTTCTGCTTTTATTTTATCATATTATGCTTTTATACATACAACTTACAACGTACATGATAAATCAAAATTTCATAATTCTACAACCACAAAAATAATATGAATTCCACAATTTTTACACAAAACATATTTAAAAAAAAAAAAATTAGGTTGGCGCGCATCCTCAGCTCCAGTATGCACATCAAGCGGCAGGATACACACTAGCTAAGCTTAATGTGCGCTCTGGATAACATGGGTGATAACTTTTTAATTCTGTGAGTTATGATGGTGTTTGTTTAATTTTGAATTAACGAGGTGTTAACTAAAAAAACTTGGGCTTTTTTTTTTTTTAATGTTCTCTTTGCCTTGGATTGAAGCCTTTGAAAATATGTGCCCCAACAGTGATACGACTATACAGGGCTCCCGTATATTCATACAACTCGATACAAAAATGTCTATCCAAAATATTAATACTAAAGTGCACCCCTTGACAAGTTGACATATGATTACAG
>CAXKVR010000119.1:0-36646 GCA_964058845.1 Carex sylvatica
ACTCAAATCCGAATTCGAATAAAACGGATTAAGATAATAACGAATTCGGATGTGAATATTTATTTAATATGGACAAAAGAACCGGAAACGATACAAATAATTTCCGTCCTGCACAAACAGATCGGATATCCGGATCTATCCAAATCCAAACCCGCTCCAATAAAAGTCCCAGAAAGATTTGAATTGCTACAGAGCTGCGCCTAGTATTTTATAGGAGCTCTGAGGACTCGAAAAATATAGCAAAGAGTTGTGAACCGGTCATACATGACGCATGTACAGGTATAAATTGTTAATCGACTGGGTTATTTGAGACCCAAAGCATCGATCTTAAAATGGGCCTTGCTTTATTAGCTTTAAACTTGCTTTTCTTGTTTGCCGGTTTGGTATTTGCAGTGCAAACTTTGCATTAAATGAAAAATAATATACACTAGATTGAAATATAGAACAACAAAAATCTACATCTTCTGATTTTTGTATCTATCCTAAAGTTCATATGGTTCAATTGTTCGTTTCGCATTTATATTCGTGAATTATCTGTTTTGTATTTATATCCGTTTAAAGCTAATTTGATTTTGAATTTTGATATCCGTTTACTATCCATATTTGTATTTGTATCCGATCGTTGAATGACAAATACGTAAGCATATGATATTAGTATTATCTGCTCCAAATCCGCTACGTTTACACCCCTAACAGACAGACATCGTTACCAAAAAAAAAAAAAAAAAATCTGTGTTAGATTTGGAATCAGTCAAGCAGCAGGTGAAGTCAACCAAAAGTTGAGGAGGTTAGAGTGATCACGTGGCCCGGCCTGTTCAATAGCCTCTTTAGCTTTTTGCTAGTCTTAGTCAAATTACTAAAAAGCGACCTTAGCAAAAAAATCTAGATATTTTGACTCTTCAACGACTTCGATTGTTCGTATACAACCTTTTATTTTAATTTTTGTTGATATATGTTTATCTTGATTTTTTCAACTTCAAACAATTAATTAGCATTCGGAAATTTCTTTTATAGCAAGATCTCAACATCAATTATACATCATCAGCAAACCTCAACAGAAACACAAAATTAGATTAGCAAAGTAAATTCAGATGGAAAATCATGCCATGATTCAATTATATCATCGACTCAACAAATTCAAAGAGAGACGATATAATATTTGCCTTGGCACAAAATTTTAAATTTGGTCTCCATGCACGTTTTAATATGGAGATCAAATTAACTATTTAAAACAACAAATATTTGTTATCTCTGACTTTAATTCAACGTCAAATTTTAATTGGCTAAATAACATACTCAATGTTACGACTCTCGAGCAAATTATAAAGCTTAGTCATATGCATATTTTAGTGTCAATATTAATATCTACCCAACAAAATTAATCAGAAATTTGTCCCCATGTTCTGAGACGGCTCTAATATTGGTCAATTGTTGGGAGCAAATTATGTATACTGAATTATACAAGTAGACGCTTCTGCTTGGTGTCTTATCTCTCACATGAATAAATAATATCCGCTCACTTTATATTCTCAAATCCAAAACAACTTGTTGGCAAAGAAATATGCCGAAGTGAGCTTTACATCTTCTAACCAAATAATTTGTTTCTTTAGCCATGCTCATGATTAAAAACTTTGCTTTGGCTTTTCTCCTCTTAAAAATCACATTCTCAGTCAGCCAAGAAGTGGAATTTACATTCAATGGATTTGCCGGTGCAAATCTAACCCTAGATGGTGTAGCTGACATCGAATCAAATGGCCTTTTGAGGTTAACAAACGACACGTATGTAAAAGGTCATGCCTTCCACCCCTCTTCAATTCGCTTTGGCAGGACCACCTCTTCTTTCTCAACCACATTTGTTTTCGCAATTATTTCAACTTACCTTGACCTCAGCGCCGATGGGCTTACCTTCTTCATCTCCCCCTCGAAGGATCTCTCCGCTTCCATGCCAGGACAATACTTGGGACTCCTCAATAATCATAACAACGGCAATCTCACCAATCATATTTTTGCGATTGAGCTTGACACCTTCATTACCACTGATTTCCAAGACATAAATGGTAACCATGTTGGCATTGATATAAATAGTTTGAAGTCAAGCCAATCTGCTTCTGCTGGCTATTATGCCGACGATTCAGGTGTTTTTCAAGATTTGAGCCTTATCAGTCGTAAAGCGATGCAAGTATGGGTTGAATACGAAAGCCAAGAGACACAAATTACTGTAGCCTTATCTCCCATTGGAAAATCTAAGCCAAGAAAACCTCTACTCTCTTATAAATTCAATCTCTCAACAGTTTTGAACGATTCAATGTACATTGGTTTTTCTTCTTCCACTGGCGTTTTGCATAGCTCTCATTACATTCTTGGATGGAGCTTCAAACTAAATGGACCAGCACCATCAATTGACGTATCAAAGTTACCAAAGCTCCCACGTACAACCCCCAAAGGCCCATCAAAAGTCTTATACATTGTGATATCTTTCGCTTCAGCGGCCTTTATTCTTATTTTAGTCGCTTTCCTTTTCCTCTGTGTCAAGAGGCGGTTTAAGTATGCAGAAGTGATTGAAGATTGGGAAGTTGAGTTTGGTCCACATCGCTTCTCATACAAAGATTTGTACCGAGCAACCAATGGGTTCAAGGAAAAAGAGTTACTTGGAAGTGGTGGATTTGGGAGGGTTTATAGAGGGGCTTTACCTGTGTCCAAACTGGAAGTTGCAGTCAAGCGAGTCACACGCGAATCCAACCAAGGTATTAATCAATTTATAGCAGAGGTTGTGAGTATTGGCCGGCTCCGGCATAGAAACCTTGTTCAGTTATTGGGTTATTGCAGGAAGAAAGGGGAGCTCCTTTTGGTATATGAATACATGCCAAATGGGAGTCTTGACAAGTATTTGTATGGTCAAGAGAGGCCGACCCTTAATTGGATTGAACGATTAAAAATTATCAAAGGAGTAGCATTAGGTCTTCTATACCTCCACGAAGATTGGGAGCAAGTCGTCATCCACCGAGATGTTAAGCCAAGCAATGTTTTATTAGACTGTGATTTAAATGCTAAATTAGGTGACTTTGGCCTTGCAAAACTATACGATCGTGGTACTGACCCTCAAACCACCCATGTGGCAGGTACAATAGGTTATATTGCCCCAGAGCTTACGAGAACTGGCAAGGCAACACCTCTTACTGATGTGTTTTCCTTTGGTGCGTTCCTGCTAGAGGTTGTTTGCAGTAAGAGACCGTTACACCCTAGCACACAAGGGGAGGGAACGATTCTAGTCGATGAGGTGTTAGAACACTGGCAATTTGGATCGTTACTCGATATTGTGGATCCGAGATTAGGCGAATGTTATACAGTAGAGGAGGTAGATATGGTGCTAAAACTAGGTTTACTTTGCTCACATCCACTACCTAGTGCCAGGCCGAGCATGCGACAAGCTGTGCAATATTTGGAAGGTGATGCACCCCTACCAGACTTATCGGCGTTATATATGAACTTTAGTACCCTTGCCATGCTTCAGAATGAAGGATTCGATTCTTATGTTTTGTCACATCCCTCTACCATGTCAACGAAATCAGAGAATGTTATTTCACATCCCTCTACCATGTCAATGACACCAGAGAATGTGATGTCAAATCCCTCTACAATGACATCTTTCTCAGGTTTATCTGGTGGTAGATGATAGAACAACTCTTCAAAAAATTCTCATTTATTTTGAAATTTTATTTGTCTGATAATATTGTGTAATGAACGGTTGGGTTTCATTTCTGGCCTACCCGAAGTTGTTTGGGAGTAAAGGGTTTGTTCTTGTCGTTATCGTTGATAATATTCTGTAATCAGATATTATAGTATATAACGTGTGTATACTAAAGAAATGATTAATGGATTTTATAATGGCAGCCCATATTTAAAAAAAATACATACATGTTACAAACACGATTGTTTTGTAGAATGGTGCTCTCTAGTTAACTAAGTTTTGTGGAGATGAACTTCACATGGAAATTTTACTGTTCATTCTTTTTATCGTTGGCTTGAGTTTAATGGAATCCCTTATACTGAATTTCAAAGTATCTGGTGTGCTAACATTTCTCTAATAATTAAATTTTGTTATGGCTTGTTAAACAAAATAGAATTTTAACAAGTGATAATCAATCTTACTAGAAGGGGTTGGTTTGGTGATAGACAATATGTGTATTGTTCAAAGATGCAGTCAGTTGATCATTTATTTGTCACTTATCATTTTGCTAGGTCTATATGGTCTTGAATTGCTACTTATTATAGGTTTGTATTTGAGTGCAACATTGTTGTTGACTTATGGGAATTACATTATGGCATCCCTCTAAAAGATGCTAATTTATTTGAGATAATTCGTGGTGTATTTTATGGAATTTATTTCTTGATAGAAATAAAATATTGTTTAAAGCTGGACAGATTAAAGATTTACAGGTTTTAGGGGCCAAGATTACTGTTGTAGACCATAAATGAAAAGTCAACAACAATTGGGATTAGAACATATTCTAATTAGCAATTTCTTTTATTAGTTTTTACATATTAGTTTGTACAGCTTCAACTACAATCGGGACTAGAACCTATATATTCTAATTAGAAATATTTTTTCTATGCACGTTTTTAAGTTATTTGTTTGGAGAGGAGCTCGACGGCGGTTGGATCTAGCCGGTCTTCCGTGGTGACTCCTCTCTTATCTATTGAAAGATTAATTACTGGGCTCACATCTTGCAATTTATTGTTGGTTATTATGATATGACTTATATATTATCTTATACTAAACTATATATTTAATTAGTAAAAAGAGGTATTATTGGACATTGGTTATTTGAAAATCTTAAAAATGAACTTTAAAAATAATTGAAAATGAGAAAGCAAATTTAAAGATATGGACATTCATGTACCCTAACAATTAAAGTTCATGCAAGTTAAATACTATTTTATAATGCATGCATCAAAGTTCATGCAACTTGAAATTTGTTGATGAAGAATGAAGATCGAGAAAATAGTGTTCTTATGTCTTTAAAAGGCTAAATGATGTAGCATGCATGTGCAGTTCGAGTCTGAATCTGAGGTCCCACATCTCCCCAGTCTTTTGAAACAGTGACTCTGTCGTTTTTTTTCCAGCACTACTGAAATCAAATGTGATAGAAGTGAATCTGCCATTTGTGGATATTTTTAGAGGTACTTGAACTGAGAGGAGCAAGGTTTTTGAGAGGACAGAAAATATGTTTACAGAAAATGGCTTGCTGACTGCAAATCCAATGTTAGACACAAAAGAGAGCTTTAATCAATCAATCATTGCAGTTTCACGAGTCAAAATTAAATTGGGCCTGAAAATTAAGGACATCTATATTTGGATCACATATCAGTAACCAAAATTAAGTTTCTTCTTCTAACATTTTTGGGCTTTTGATAAGGCCCAGTCAAAGATCAAACCCCATGTTTAAAAAATAAAACATTGACCCAAAATATTAAGGGCTTTTATTGTAACAGTAATAAATAACGCTGATGATGATTATTGTGTTCAACAAATAAACATTGCCCCGAAAATCTCAATTTTTGTTGAGCTTCGAAATTTTGCTAAATTGCTGTATCTCCAAATCTGAGATTTTATTGGACAGTTTGCTCAAATTTTCCCTCTGTGGCACCACCCTAGCACCACTTCCTGTATTCTATCTCACAATATGGAAGCAGATTTAACACAATAATTGTAGATAGATTATAGAAGAAGAATCCAATATGAAAATCATAGAATGCTATATAAAATCTGAGATTCATGCATATAGATCTCTGAGTATCAAGCTAGAGAGGAGCACTCTCATTTCATTACTATCTTACTAAAAAAATAAACAGAAGTGTGAAACTTGTAGATTAATCCTAATTAATAAGTATTTAATATTAGATAAATACACTGGTGCCTTCATTTCTGGCAATGCTTTGAAGATCAGAGCTTCATCAAGATGTAAAAACACATCTCCATGGCAAAAGATCTGGAAAGAGGATAGTGAAAGTAAAGAGAACAGAAACTTCACAAGAAAGTCCCTATGTTTATTTCTTTTTATAAAATTTGTGAAAAATGCACAATATCAAAGCTATACTAACATGTTCCACTCGCATTTTTCAAATTGCGTTATCTTTACATTGCATTTTATATGGTTCGACACAATTTATAAGCCCTCCTAATTTGTATCAGTCAATTGTTTCAAGCCCGGTTGATCTTTTATTTGTCGTTCTGACTGACCTCCCATCAGTGTTTCAGCTTCAATTGAGTGTCCAGTAGCATCGTCTTTGCCACCAATATATATACTCCCTGTAGCAGGGTTTATGTTATGAAACCAAATTTCTTGCTAGCAAGGTTCATCTGTCCATCCATTCTTGATCTGAAAAGTCATAATTATAATTAATGTATAGAAAATATTTGGTTTTGAGAAGACACAATTCATACTTTAATTATGACCGTTCAGATATTCATGGATGAAAGGATGGAGAAGCTGCGAAGCTACGAAATCAGGAGAGGGACTCGAACACTCGACTTCTGGGGTACCACAGTCCTAGAACTTATTCTCCTAGCCAACTCTGCTACCGCTTGTAACATCCCAATTTTGTACATGTTGAAAATTTATTTGATTTGGAATCAATAAACTAGAAATACATAGGAAAATCCATCTTTCCAGCCCATTGATTTTCTCAGCCTATTCCTTCTAGAAATTTATTTTCTCAGCCCTACGTTAAATTCCATGGGAGGAGAGAGAGTGTGGGCACTGAAAATGAAATTTAAATTAATTTTAAATTTGGTGGGGACCGAATATAAATTTCGAAATCAAACATACCAAATTTGACTTTTCATTTCTCCTCATTTGATTTTATGTGATCAGTTGGGACTCCCAAAAATTCAAATTTGGAAATCAAACCAGATAGGAAAACTGCATACTGAAATCAAGCATACCAAATTTGACTTTTCGTTTCTCCTCATTTCGAAATCAAACCGGATAGGAAAAGTGCATACTGGAATTCAAATTTGGAATACAAAAATTGGTACCAAAAATGGTTTTCGGTATTGATGGTTTTTGTAAGAAAGTAAGTAATTGACCCGGTTTCCATTTTTTTATATTTATGATATTTTATATAAAAAATTCGCCCAAATCCTACAGGCCACTGGCCACTGACGGTGGATTGTATAAGAACATACAACAGGCTTATTGAAATCATATTATGTCATGTATCAGACAGACATCAGTACAAAAGAAAAATCTATGATAATTCTGGAATAATTACTTCAAGCAACAGGTTAAGTCAGCCAAGTTGCATGAGGAATAATCACTTCTGGAATAGTCACTTCAAGAGCGTTCAAGTGGTACCGTGAAACCTAGATATTTTGGCTTTTGAACAAAACTTTGAATGTTCGTACATAACCTTTTACTTTAATTTGTTGTTCATATATTTGTATCTTAATTTTTGCGACTTGATAGACAGTTAGTCTGTATTATATCTTCGTTTTCAAATTCCAAATAATTCATACAATCTCTTAACATAAATTTCATATAAAAATGTACTTGCAAACAAAATTTTATAGCTTTTAAAATCATTTTACTATTTTTGTCAGATAGGTAACAAATTACCTTATCTAAATTTGAACCATGCAAAACTACTAATTTTCCATCTATCTAACAATAGTGAAAAATTCTAAAAAAATATAATATTTTGTCTCCAAGTACATTTTTAAATGGAAATTATATTAAGTAATTATGTTGAATTTATGAAACAGAGAAGTGGAATTGAGGAGAGAGAATATATTCGCAAACTTGTGTTTTTCTTATTACAAGATTTCCTATTTATTATTACCAAGCTCAAAACTAGCCATTAGTATTATTTCTTATTCTAGTAATGATGATACACGTTACCGTTATCTTTCTATATTTGAAAATAAGTTTGATTCATTTCCTATATTTGAACACTCCCTCTCAAACTGGGAATGTATATATCGTACATTCCAAGATTGTTTGTAATTCTCTCAAATGGATTTTGAGTCCAATCCTTTGATGAAGATATCTTTGCAAGTTAATATTCACTTTTAACATATGATGTTTCTATTTCTTTTGCTTGAATACCATCTTTAATAAAGTGGTAATCAACTTCTATATGTTTTGTTTGCTCATGAAACATGAAATTTTATGCTATATAACGTGCCGAGTTGTTGTCGCGATATATTTGAATAGGTCCTTGAGTTTTAAATCCCATGTTCGATAGGAGTTGGTTAATCCATGTCAACTCGATTGTGGTTGATGCCATGGTATGATATTCCACTTTAGCGCTTCATCTTGCCACAATATTTTATTTCTTGCTTTTCCATATGACTAGTTTTCCACCAACAAATGTACAAAAGCCGGTTATTGATTTTCTATTGAAGCTTCTGGCCCAATCTGTATCAAAATAGCTACATATGTTATTAGAACAATTGTTTTTCATCCAAATACCCTTACCGTGATTCCCTTTTAGATACCTTAAAATTCTATTTATAGCTTCTAAATGTGGTGCTCTATGTGAGTGCATGAACTTACTAATTTGGCCTACGGAAAAAGATATATCTAGACGAGTGACCGTTAGATAGATCAATTTTCCTACAAGTCTTTGAAATTGATTTATGTCTTATATAGATTTAATATATATTTATATTTATTATCAATTAAAGTAGAGGCTGGTTTCTTTTAATAAATGAAGTGTATATTTTCTTTATGAAATAAAAAGTTCTTTATTTGAAGAAGCCACCTCTATTCCTAAAAAATATTTAAGATATTATAAATCTTTTATATCAACATTTTCTTTTAGTTGTCTATTGATTTTTGAATGTGTTCTAAATTATTTTTGGTAATTATAATGTCATCTAGATACACTAGAATAAGGGTTGTATTGATTTCATCACCTTTGTTAAATAAAGAATGCCAGCATTACTAATTTTAGAATTGCAAGAAAAATAAATAAGAGCTAAGTTTGTCATACCATGTCCTTGGAGATTGCTTCAATCAGTATAGCTTGATTTGTTAAGCCTACAAACCAAGTTAGAATTGTTTCCAATTTATGACCAGATTAATTTTAATGTCAATACACCTCCTCTTCAAGTATTCCTTGAAAAGGAAATCATTTTTAACATCAATTTAGTATAGGTCCCAACTATTGTTTACCGTAATAAAGAATAAAATTCTAATGGTATTCCTTTTTGCCACTGGTACAAATATTTTATTATAATCTATTCCATAGGTTTGAGTAAAATATTTGGCAACTAGTTTTATTTTTTAACACTCTATGGTACCATCATTATTATATTTGATTTTACATAACCATTTACAAGAAATCGGTTTTTTTTTTTTTGTTGTAAAAGGACAATTTTTCACCGATTTTTTTAATAATAGAAATTAAATAAATAAAATATCGGAATACGATACTGATTTTGATTTTTATCGAAATATAAGTAGAATGGGACGTGTAACCCGTCCCATGGGACGGGACAAATTACCCCATCCCGAAAATTGCTCTAATTAATCTCTGATTTGATAATGATTTTCATTAAGGAATTAAAAATATATATATATGGACCGCGAAGGGAGGACCTGTCCCGAAAAGCAAAAAAAAAAAAAAATATATATATATATATATATGAGACGGGAAGGGAGGACCCATCCCGAAAAGAGAAAAAAAAAATATATATATATACGAGCCGGGAAGGGAGGACCCGTCCCGAAAAGTGAAAAAAAAAAAAAAAAAAAACAGGGGCGGGATAAGCCAACCCGTCCCATACCACATTATATCTCTCCCTCCTTCCCTTTCGCTGTCTACCCTTTTCGCTATCTACCCTTCCAAAAGAAAAAAAGAAAACAAAAACCATCGTTGTCTGCCCCTCCGAAAGAAAAAAAAAAAAAACTCTGTCGGTGCTAAAGTCAGGACGGAACACTATAACCCGTCCGGATTCCTCTGTGCCACTCCTCCTCTGCCGCTCCTCTCATCTCTTCCTCTCATCTCTTCAGGTAATTTTTTTATTTATATAAAATTAAAATAAATTATTATAGAAATTAATTAATAATAAGTTTCAATTTAATTTGTTATCTAATTATAGTGAATTTTATTAGTTTGTTAATTATAATTTAAAAGAATTGATAAATTAGAGTTTAGAACAATTAATTTATTTTTAGACTCATTTGATATGATAAAATTAATTTCGTTTAATTTATTTATTTAAATTAGTCCATAGCATATAATTGAGAGAGTTGATAGTATTATTTTAATTATTGTTGAGATTAGTTGTAATTTATTAGATATGAATAATTTGTAATATGAAAATGTAGGTACTTATTTTCTTAATCTATTATAAAAATGAATTGAATTAATTAGATTTAATTTTATTAGTTTTTTAAGTGTATTTTGCAAGAAGTGATAAATTAGATAATTTATTAATCTCTTATTTTATCTATTTCTTAATTTATCTATTTATGTGTGTTTTATAGTTCATAGGTAATTGCTTAATTTAGTAATTTATTTAATAATGTGAATGGTCAGTAAATTTAGATTGTTATTAATTCTTTCAAAACGTTATGCATGCAGAATGTCAAGCAGTCGTGATCCGTGTGGCACTTCAGATGCTGCAGCTGCATATGATGATGTTGGTTTTGATCCGGCATGGTCAGCAAATAATTTTAGCAATTTATTATGGATGCCGCATGACCAACATAAGGTCTCACGAATCTATGACAATGTAAGTTACTCCATTAATCATATAATATTTTTTTTATAAAATATTATATACATATTTGAATTACAATATTTTATTTTAATCAATTTATATAACATTGACAGGATTACAGAGATATAGGAGTGGAACCTCGAAATGTCTGGACTGGAATTGCGTACAATGACATTTGCAAATCATTCTTGCTTAGACTCGGTTGTATCAAGTTTCTCAAATGGATCACATAAAAATTGACCCAGCACTCCTCGCTGGTCTCATGGAGCGATGGAGACCAGAGACCCACAGTTTTCATCTTCCCGTGGAAGAGATGGCAATAACGCTACATGATGTTTCTTGTCTCTGGGCACTGCCGATCATGGGGTTACCAGTGATGGGTCATTTAGACCGTACTTGGTCAATCTTAGTGGATCAGCTTCTTGAAAATGGGACCGCAAGTGCGGTGCTTAAAAAGAAGAAGAGATCGGGGCCAAACGATGCGGCAGAGGTTCGAACGACTTCTGGGTATGCTATAAATTTGAAGGAATTGCGTAATCGATTTGCTGCAATGCTAAACACTCAAGAGGGTGAGCCTACAGAGGAGCAGATACGTTAGTACACAAGGGCGTATGTACTCGATTTGTTCGGGTCTATGTTTTTTGCCGATTCGTCGGGAGATTCGGTTCCAGCAATGTATTTATAATTTCTAGTAAATCTTGATTCTCCGGAATAGTACAATTGGGGTGGGGCTATTCTAACTTATCTCTACAGGAGCCTTTGTGTTGTTGTTCAGCGTAAAACAAAGTGTATGTCAGGGTCAAGTGTGCTTCTATAACATTAGTGTTGGTTTCGTTTACCGACCGGTTGTCCTCGTCCCTTAAATGATTGGAGTCCAGATTGGGGCATGCCAAATCAAGAAGAGTGTCCAGCATTCGGAGATAAGTGATGTTGTCTCCATGATTATCACCAAGGTCACAATCGGAGTAGAGTTAGTTACTTCCGCAACCAACTGCAGAAGCTCGAAGATTACATGGTAAAATGGAAGCCTTACAACGCGATGTTAAATGAGATACCGTGTAAGCTGCCATCACGAGTTATTAACGAAAAGGATGTATAGCTAGCTCGTGTACCACTTGTGCACTTTTGGATAATTGAGCATTATTACCCAGATTGTGTGATGCGGCAGTTCGGGTATGCACAGCCCATCCCGCCACCACTGCCGCTCCCCGAGGATGAGCTACGCTGGTTGCATAAATTTGTTAACAGTTCCAATGTGGAACTAGTAAATTGGTCTAATGTGCATCATAATTACGTAAATGAGGCATCTAATCCAGAAAACTACTTAGTTGTTGCAACCGGGTATTGGAGTCATTACGACATATTGCCATATCGAAGTTGGTTCCAGAATAATGGCATGTTCAATATATTCTTAGGAAAACAGTGCATAGAGGGTCTTGACGATCCCGTTTCAGAATACAGAGATGAGACTAGTGAAGTATGGTACATTCCCGGTGCCCCAAAATCGTCACGTGATGTAAGTTTTATAAATTAGAAATATTTATAAAATGATATTATTTTTTCAGTGGAGTTACAATTTTTTTTTATTTTATAGTCATTACGAGGGATAAAGATAATATCAGCAGCTATAGGATTGACGAAATCAAGAACACTCAAGAAAATAGGGAAATTTTTTCTCAAAGCAAGTTGTGGCCTTCTCAGAGACAATGGTATGGATGCTAAATTGCAAAGTATCTTGAGAGTGGCCGATCTTCCAGACAATATCAATGACATCTCAGATGGTGATAATTCAGAACTCATCCCCAACTTGCCGCAAGATTTAGACCCCAACTATCATGATAGATGGATAGAAACAAATGACGGGTTAACTGAATATCTCAGAAGCTTTCAAACTGGACCTAGTCAGGTTGATCTGGTAAGTATAAAAATAATACTTTAATTGGTTGTCGATTGTGTTTACTAAGATAGTAAAATATTAATTATAGGGAGGGGAGGATCATGGCACGACCGCACAAGGCAACGTAGAATCTAGTCAGGACTGTCAGGTAATTATTTAATACTCTAAGAAATTAGAAATAATCGTCGAGTTTGTTATTACAATACTAAATTATTTTTATAGAGAACGGAGGACCCAGTTGGGCAGTTCATGTCAGAGTTGTTGGATAACCCGGTGTACGCCCCAGTTCATCACACACTACCTAGTCAGGTCCATCAGGTATTAATTTCATTACTTATGATTTTTAATTTTAATAATCGTTTATATAGTTTATTAAGTACTAAAGTAATTATTATAGGAACCACAAGTTCCTATCACGTTCGCACAAGACAACGCAGGACCTAGTTAGGTCTATCAGGTAATTTTATCTCTCCTGAAATAAATGTTAACTAATCGTTTATTATGTTTGTTACAAATAATAAAATAATTATTACAGGGAGTGAATACATTTGTCAGTTGGAACCAGACAAACGATCAGGTGTATTCTCAGGATGCACAATACATGGGTCATACAGGACCTAGTCCGGTATATCAGGTAATAATTTCAAAATGATATTATTTTATTTAAATGATAGTTGATTATATTTATTAAATACTAAAATGATTGTTGCAGGATTCGGATCATATCGAGTTGGCCCCGCTAGATTTTACTGGTGCACAAGACAACATAGGACATAGTCCGATCGTTACGCCATGTACGCAAGCAGTAGAGGCCTTTTTTCCATCGTACAATAATATTTATGTCAGGCGTAGGAGAGCGAACAATCAAGAAGTTATACCAGAACGGAGATACCCAGAGCAAGATCGTCGAGCACTAGATATGTTCACTTTTGATTAGGTATTTAAATTGACTGTTAGTTTTTGTTACGTGGGAATGTATTTAAATTGACTGTTAGTTAAATGGATTGTTACTTATTTTAGCTTTTACTACTTGAGAATATTTTATTTTATTCTTATTTTATTTTTATTTTGTATGAATGTTACTTGAACTTGTCTATGCTAGTTTAAACAAAAATAGCTAAATAAACTGCAAAATAACATAAACTTGAACTACTTTAATTAATCTCCAACTGCAAATCAAATGATCTACAAAAATAAACTATCAAAAATGAGTCTTGGAATCTGAAATCATCTTCAACTATAACCAGAAGATGTTCCTGCTAAAAAAAAATTAAAAAAACATTAAATAGAATACACAATTTTTGGATAAGAAAAAATAATAATAAATATTAAAATTTTACAAAGCCTGCTGCATGTATATTGATGTAGAACGTCTTGCTTGCTGTCCTATTGTCCTACTAAAAGAAGCCTCTAAACCAATAACACAATATGATGGCCATTAATATATTATGTACATATATTTCAAATGGAAATAAAACCAAAATTCATAAATGAAAATAAAATTAACCAACCTGCCGCATGTCTGTCGGACGTCAAACGTCTAGCTTGGTGTCCCACTCTCCTTCCTTGCATTTCATCCATCATCATGACTATACGAGCGTGCTTTCTCCTACCTTTCTTAATTTTATTTTTATCCGGAACAATAGTTAAACCGTCATAACGTGGCCATTCACATTGGTTGGCAAAGCCGTGAAATTGGCCACTCCAAGTTTCGGCAAGTGTCTTTGCATAATACAATTGATTTATGAATATATTATGGTTGTATCTCCGGTTTCGACACATGGCAAGTACATGAGCACACGGTATACCTGTAAGCTGTGGTTTGAGACATGCACATTGTGCTATATTTTCATCACTTATGATGACCTTATACCAGAAAGTTTTTTTTTTATAAGTAAAATTTCCGACTCGTTCTTTGTACACGACCCTCTCATCATTCACCTTGACCTCGTGTTCACCGTGCACACCAAGTGGCATGGAATTCATTTCTAGATACTTTTTTATTCTTTTTGCTAACAGCTCTTCAACTCGCTTTGACCAAAGTTGTTGACTAGCTAGGCGAGTCATTGCTTTCTATCGTCTATCCCTAAACTAAGCGAGACACTTGTAATATGTGTCTTCCATGAGTGCAACAACTGGCAATCTCCGGCTATATTTGAATACTATATTCAACGATTCAGATCCGTTAGTAGTCATAATTTCCCAATAAGCGTCATTGTCCATGCATTGATACACCTTCCATGGTTTAGGGATCTCATTATGATTGGTATCTTGATATTTACCGACATTATTTAAGTACGCAACTGCATCTGGATTTTTCTTTCGTAATATTTCGAAGAACTCCTCAAATCTCCATGGCTTCTTTTTGTTCACAAGTATTTTAAATAGGTCACAGAGTTTTTTATTGTGTACTTTTTTTATCAAATTCTCGACAATGTGTTGTGAGCACAATCTGTGAACGCACTCGCCACCATCCTCGTACCAACCACCATATCTATCGGTGAATACTTTCTTGATCCCCATGTGCTGATTAGAAACAACGCACATGAACTTATTACCAATTACCTCCATATGCAACCACCTCATTAACCATCCCCATGTCTGGAAACTCTTTTTCCCGACTAATGCAAAAGCCAGAGAAAACAACTGGTTCTCAGCATCGTAACCGCACGCTATTAGCAATCTCCCTTGATACCTACCAGAAAGGAAGCATGCATCAATACAAATGATTGGCCTGAGATGAGGCACTGCAGCAATGCACGGACCGTAAGCCCACGCAACTGCCTTAAACAAACTTTCTGTTGGATCTCCCGTGGATTTGTGCGCAACTCCATATTTTGTTCCTGGATTGTCTCTTTTAATTGCTTCCAACAGTGAAGTGAGAAGGTTGTAATATTTTTCCCAACTACCGAATAGTTGTGCGATTGTCAGCTCTCGACCACGCCACAACTTGTTATATTTGGGAGTGATTCCCTTGTAGACTTTACGGACTAGCCCTTTAACGCTTTTAATGGTTAAGGCAACATTTTCCCTAATATCTTCTCGTATAACATCAACGACCATTTCTGCAGTTAATTGTTCATGATCAGTACGAGAAGTATCGGCATGGCATGTATGTGGCCCTGAAATTATTCTAATTTCCCACTTAGATGAAAAGAATTCCGACTTGGCATACAAACGCCACGTACACCTGGTGTCCTTGCATTTGACTACCATGCTAGTTCTATTGCTCCCCGTAATTTTTACTTCAATATTTTTTTTGATGTGATAATCATTTATTTTCAATCGTAGAGCATCTTTTGAAGAGAACTCATTACCTACAGCAAGTCTATCATGGCGATGTTGGGGCCTACTGAAGAAGTTGACATCTGCGGATTGAAATGCTGAGGTGTCATTGAAGCTTACCACAGGGTGACTTACATCACGGTTAGATATGAGAAAATGTTCAGCCTGAACGCGTGGTGTTTGGTATGATTGTGTCGAGGTATCATCCCGGACATCCCCTTCTGAATTATTTTCATCATCCCAGTCGGCGTCATCCTCACATGAGTCAGCGTCGTCTTCGTCATCACTTTGCGGCACATCATCAAAATCAGTATTAGGATCAGCTACCTCCGGTGGATCGATCCATGGGCTATTCTGATTATTGTATTATGTCTGAACAGACGGTGACAACTCGTTCACATTGGGATAAGGCTGCAGATAAAGGTCTTGCCTCGGTGTTTGTTGTGTCGGATAGGATTCGAAGAAACTGGGACCCGCATAATTACCACTATATTGGGCCTGTTGAGGTTCTAGTTGTGTTTCCGGTATCATACTATCAACGAATAACTGTGGTTTCATTTCACCGATGATTGGATCCAACTCAATGTATAAATCGAGAAAAGTTTATTGGATTTGGGCACGCATACTTTGCATATAAATACCTCTCCAACTCTGATCGCACACGATTTCAATTTTCTCATAATAACTTCGGGCTGTTGTACCAACATTAACCCGTGCATGTGCTTTTAGGTTATACTCATTCTCGGAATATCCAAGTTGGCGATAAATTTCACCTTTCACATCATACCAACCGTATTCATCAGTGACACTCAATGAGAATCGAGGACTAATACTATACTATACTCTACTCCTTTACGACCGTGTCGTATTTCACCACCAAAATAAATCCTCAGCATCAACATGATTAATTATTTTTATAAATTAACCTACAAAATAATTAATAAATAACATATTATTATTATTACAATAATAATAACTAATATTAATTAAATTATTTTACAATAGATAGAATGACGCAGTATAAAATATAATTAATAAGTTAACGATTTAAAATTCAACTTAGTTATTGAAAATAATTACCTATATTTTCATATTAACTCCTTCTATCTCTTTCTGGAGCTTCTTTTCTCTCTCTGGCAGATTAACTTCTGTCTCTGTCTTCTCTCTCTGTTGGTAGATTAACTTTTGTCTCTATCTTCTCTCTCTGTCGGTCTAAATTTTGAATTAATATAGTAATTTTTGGACGGGTCTTACTTTCCCGTCCTGTTTTTCAGAAATTATGTTATTTTGGGACGGGTTTTCCCTTCCTGTTCCTGTTTTTATTTTTATTTTTTTTCGGAACGGGTTCTCCCTTCCCGGCCCGTATATATATATATATATATATATTTTTTTTTTTTTTTTTTTTTTTTTTTTTTTTTTTTTGCTTTTCGGGACAGGACCTCCCTTCCCAGCCCGTATATTTCATTCTTCATTCTAGGCAATAGCTAGGTAATAGTAGGTGATCCCAGAGCTAGTGTGCTGGCATAGAAAGATAAAAAATTGTCAAAGCTCGTGATCCCAGAGTGTGCTTTCGCATTGGTCATGTGAAAGGAGAATAATTAGTTCAAACACATGGGCAATATGATTTTGCAGGAATATTATTAATTAATTAAGTCTCCCTGTCCATATTAATTAGTTAAAACACATGGACTTTGAAAACTTGCCTATGGATACAATTGGGTTACAAAAGAATTTTAAAAAGGACAAATTAAAATGGAATCTAAATATAAGACCTAGCCCTAATCCTATATAATTAATATATGTTTGTTGAATATCTTTGTATCTCGAATTATCTTTATAAAATCACTCTAATGCTAGTTCTGAGACGGCTCTTCTGCTTGGTCCCTTATCTCCTCACATGAATAAATAATATCTGGTCACTTTATATTCTCAAATCCAAAACAACTTCCTGACAAAGAAATAATTTGTTTCTTTAGCCATGCTAATGATTAAAAACTTTGCTTTGGCTTTTCTCGTCCTCTTAAAAATCACATTCTCATTCAGCCAAGAAGTGGAATTTACATTCAATGGATTCACTGGCACAAATTTAACCCTGGACGGTGAAGCATACATCGAGTCAAATGGCCTTTTGAGGTTGACAAATGACACGGCTGAAGTATATGGTCATGCCTTCTACCCCTCTTCAATTCGCTTCGGCAGGACCACCTCTTCCTTCTCAACCACATTTGTATTTGCAATTATTTCGAAGGACCTTGGCCTCAGCAGTGATGGGATGGCCTTCTTCATCTCACCCTCGAAGAATCTCTCTGCCGCCTTGCAAGGACAATACTTGGGCCTCTTCAATGATCAAAACAACGGCAATCCCACCAATCATATTTTTGCCGTTGAGCTTGACACGGTAGATAACCCTGAATACGATATAAATAATAATCATGTTGGCATTGATATAAATAGTTTGAAGTCAAGCAAATCTACTTCTGCCGGCTATTATGTCGGCGATTCAGGTGCTTTTCAAAATTTGAGCCTTTTCAGTGGTAAAGCAATGCAAGCATGGGTTGAATACGAGAGCCAAGAGACAAAAATTACTGTTGCCATATCTCCCATTGGAAAGTCTAAGCCAAGAAAACCTCTACTCTCTTACAAATTCAATCTCTCAACAGTTTTGAAAGATTCTATGTACGTTGGTTTTTCTTCTTCCACTGGCCCTTTGGTTAGCTCTCATTACATCCTTGGATGGAGCTTTAAACTAAATGGACCAGCACCATCAATTGACCAATCAAAGTTACCAAACCTCCCACGTACAGCCCACAAAGGCCGATCAAAAGTCTTAGAAATTGTGATACCTTTTGCATCAGCGGCCTTTATTCTTATTTTAGTTGCTTTCCTTTTCCTCTATGTGAAGAGGAGGTTCAAGTACACAGAAGTTCTTGAAGATTGGGAAGTTGAGTTTGGTCCACATCGCTTCTCATACAAAGATTTGTACCGGGCAACCAATGGATTTAAGGAAAATGAGTTGCTTGGAAGTGGTGGATTTGGGAGAGTTTACAAGGGGATGTTACCTGTGTCCAAATTGGAAGTTGCTGTCAAGCGAGTCACACAAGAATCAAACCAAGGTATTAAGCAGTTTATTGCCGAGGTTGTAAGTATTGGCCAGCTCCGGCATAGAAACCTTGTTCAATTATTGGGTTATTGCAGGAAGAAAGGGGAGCTCCTTTTGGTATATGATTACATGCCAAATGGGAGCCTTGACAAGTATTTGTATGATCAAGAAAATCCGACCCTTAATTGGATCCAACGAATCAAAATTGTCAAAGGAGTAGCTTCAGGTCTTTTATACCTCCACGAGGATTGGGAGCAAGTCGTCATTCACCGAGACGTTAAGGCCAGCAATGTTTTATTAGACTGTGATTTAAACGCAAGATTAGGTGACTTTGGCCTTGCAAAACTATACGATCGTGATACTGACCCTCAAACCACTCATGTGGCTGGTACAATGGGTTATATTGCCCCAGAGCTTGTGAGAACTGGCAAGGCAACACCTCTTACTGATGTGTTTGCCTTTGGTGTGTTCCTGTTAGAGGTTGTTTGCAATAAGAGACCATTACATTCCGGTGCACAAGGGGAGAGAATGATTCTATTCGATCAGGTGTTAGATCACTGGAAATTCGGATCGTTAGCCGATATTGTGGACCCGAGATTAGGTGAATGTTATATAGTACAGGAGGTAGATATGGTGCTAAAACTTGGTTTGCTTTGCTCACATCCACTACCTAGTGCCAGGCCGAGCATGCGACATGTTGTGCAATATTTGGAAGGTGATGTACCCCTACCAGATTTATCGGCAATATATATTGACTTTAGCACGCTTACAATGCTTCAGAATGAAGGATTTGATTCTTATATTATGTCACATCCCTCTACAATGACATCTTTCTCTGGTTTATCTGGTGGTAGATGATAGAACGGACTCTTTGTTATATAATTTTCCTCTTTCTTTTTTATATTTGTTTCTGATCTTGTAATTTTCATGGTTGCATTTGTCAGTCAACTTACTAATTTGAAGAATTGTGTACAGAGCTGTATTTTCTGAAAGTAATTTTTATTTTGGGAAAAATTGTTATTTGACATTCCAAAACCTTCAAATTGTAAAAATGTCACTTCAAACTTCATTAATTTGTAATTTTGTCACTTCAAATAATTAATGACTAAAATGCCCTCCCTTCTTCTTCTCCTCTTCTTCTTCTCCAAATAATATGTAACAACTTAATGTAAGATCGTTATCAAATAAAATGATAACTTATAGGAAAAAATGGTTATTTATCACTCCAAATTCTTCAAATTTGAAAAATGTCTTCTCAAATTTTAAAATTGTAATAATGTCACTCTAAATTTCATTAATTTTTAATTTTGCCACTCCAAATAATTAATGACTAAAATATCCTCAGGCTCTTCCTCTCCAAACTGTGCTGTGCGTGGCGAACCGGCTCGACCCCATTGCCGTGCCTCTCTCCGACGCGCTCGGCCACGTCTTGACTAAGGATGTTCTCGCTCTCGTGCATCAGACCCAAGTATTTCAATTCTGACTGCTGTAGCTCATTTTCTATTAGACTCAATTTGTCATTTAATTTTTCCAGTTCCCTCAGTTTTATTTCTAGGCTGTGTACATGTTCTCACATGAAACTAGCTTCTGAACTCCTGAGATTTAACTGATCTTGCAAATAATCCGCAGTTTAATTTCTCAACGAATGGAACTAATGTATATTAAAAAAATTGAGTCTGATAGAAAATGAGCTACTGTCAGAATTGCAATACTTGGGTCTGATGCACGAGAGCGAAAACATCCTCAGCCAAGACATGGCCGAGTGCGTCAGAGAGAGGCACGGTGACGGGGTCGAGCCGGTTTGCCATGCGCAGCACAGTTTGGAGAGGAAGAGCCTGAAGGTATTTTAGTCATTAAATTTTTAGAGTGGCATAATTTAAAATTAATGAAATTTAGAGTGGCATTATTACAATTTCAAATTTCAGGATGACATTTTTCAAATTTGAAAGTTTTAGAGTGACAAATAACCAATTTTCCCTTAAATTAAATACCAGTTGAGTTAAGCACCCATTTTTTTGTTTGACCCTAAACGACAATTAATGGGAAGTGAAAATTTGACAAACTCTTAACCTTAGTCTCTTACTAATTATGATTTATGCGTTCCTAATTAACCTAAGTTGGTACGTACCTTTATTATAAGTTCACTAGTACAAAAAACGCGACCATGGTCCGAAAAGCTAATTTCACACGGTTACATGACCGTGTTAGCAAACGTCGTGTATGAATAGGGGGGTACTTTGTATACGGTTACCGAACCGTGTTTGTATAAGACTAACATACATGGTTAATAAAACCCAATTGAGTCTGATCTAAGAAAGAAAGGCACTGAAAATGGTAATTTCTACATTGGTAAAGTAACCGTGTACAACAAACTAGAGTTATATACACGGTTTTTTCAAATCATCCGTGTATTATTTTCTTAAGCATACACTGTTTGTTAATGAGAACCATGTATATGTTGTATTTTCTTAAACTATATATTTATAATATGCTATCTCCCATATTTGCTATCCATTAAACATATAATTAGTATTACACATCCATAATTCATTCACAGAACCATAGTATATAGAATCATTATTCATTTATAATTCAACATACATAAAACAATATTCAATATTTCAACATTCAACATACATGTACATCCATAATTAAACATACATAATCCATAATTCAAGAGGTTTGATGAATTAAAAGTGAAAGGTGAACAAGCATTTAGAAAAACAGAGACATCTCAATATAAATGCATGCTTGTTCAACCAAAATAAATTAAAAAAATAAAACCAAAAAACATAATCTCAAAGTGAGGCATGACGAAAGTAAGCAAATGCGTCGAGGCATTGCATGGTACTTTACACCATGTAATGAAACGCCCGCGCCTTGTACACAGTGCCCACCTCCGGTTCTGCTTCTGGTGAGGTGATCAAGGACTGCCATTTGTTCTAATAACTAGTAACAATTAATCATAATTTGCAAAGTATTCAACAGAAGTTAATTATTGAGACACTAGAGCTATTCAAATCAAACATAGACAACATCACATACATCACAAATAAGGCTGAATCCGACCATCATATGCATACCTAAGAAAAAGTATGCTCTAAGTAGCAATTACCAAATCACAAGAGCACCCTAAATTATAAATAAAACACATTTACAATTGTAGAGAGAAAATGATTGTTATCATATAATAATCCAGTTTACCATACGTATAATAAATATCAATCCATTGAAACTGAATATCATTATAACTAGAAGACTTCATCATAAAATCCAAACGAGGGTGTGTTTTTCAAAAGAAGGATCGAAGTACGTACGATGAACTTCCCCTTTAGCACAAATCTCACTGATCACACTACAACAAAATCGGTCTTCAGCGACCGGTCCGGTCACCGGTCGCTGAAGACCCCAAAAAATCCAAAAAAAAAAAAACATCGGAGACAAATCCTGACCCCACCATGTTGGAAATTAGAATCTGGATTGTGGATGGTATAAGAGAGAGAAGTTTATATATATAATTTTTTTTATTACTCAAAGAGTACAAAGCCTTTGATATATCTCACTCTTACTTCACGCCCCACTGTTATATGCTCTCTCTAATTCACTCATTCACAATCCAGATTCTAATTTCCTACATTTCATTATAATGATTAAATGGAATATATATATAGTAATTAAATGTAACACCATCAGTTAAATTGATGTATCTGCATGACTAATATTCTAATTATTTAATTATCATAGCTGCCAATTAAAAATACAACATCGGTTCAGTAAGGATACCAGACAGTGTTAATCAACTGAAGAGAGTAATAAAGGAAAATTAATTAGACGAAACCCAAAGAGAGAGTGAAGTGATGGGAGAAGAAAGAGAGAAGTGAGAGTAATTTGATTAGATGTGAAGGAGGTGTGAAATTAAAGATAGGGGAGGTGACAAATAACGACAGTGTATTCGAAGAGGCTCGAAAACAATAAATCCTAAAGACAGTTTCCACACAGTTCAAGGAAAAACAACCGTAATTAACTATATTGAAACACGGTTTATTAATCCAACCGTGTACATTACAAAAAATAGGAGCCAAAAATCGAAAACCGTAATTCACATGGATTATACACGGTTTTTAATTATTATTTTTCGGAAAAAATTTCATATGCATGTTTGCTATCCATTAATGAATCATAAAAGGAACTTCATATAGATTTTAAAAAATCTATACAATTAGATTTGAAGGGCTATTATTTATACAAAATAGTATACACATACCTATACTGTTATTTAACAAACAACAAACTGTCATAAAAAAGATATTTGGTAGTTATTAAATTGATGGGAAAGAACGAAGAGAAGGACAATCATTCGCTTATTTGAGCTACTAAATATTTGATCTAAATTATTTTTTCAGTTGAATTCCGTGAGTCGCTAGCCCTTTTAATTTGCAAATGGGTTAACGTACCTCAGAGGCCAACTATAGAGAAGAGTCGAGCTCAACTATTTTAGTGCTATGGCGGAATGACATGGCAAAGCTCAACCATTTGAGTGCTACGACGGAATGACATGTCAGAACTCAACTACAGTGCTATGGCAGAGCTCAACTATTTTAGTGCTATGGCGGAATGACATGTCATCCACTTTCTCCACACTAATCAATTCAAGATATGTATATAATATGGCCTTTTCTTTCAGGGTGTGCTCCACAAAACCTCTGCGTAGAAGGAAGGAACTGAAGAGGAAAGAAGGGGCCACCGGCCGTTTACTCTGTCTACACCCCGATTCGGAGATGACAAACTTCGAAGCTTTTCTACAGCCAGTTCTCTCTTTCTCTCTTCCACTCCCCTCCGCTTCTTCTCTGATTTTCCTCTTCTGGAGCAAGGTAACGAGCTCGGGCAGATTCGGTCAGCTGGACTTTCCCGTCTTCTCCCGTTCCCTCCCTTTAATGAGCCATGCATATTTTCCTTCAACTGAAGCACAGCCTTATGAGTGTAAAACAATCAAACAATTCACAAGTGAAGTCGAGATTTAAGTTATCAATTGTGTCGGATCTCATCTTAATAGATGCATGAGAAGATGAGTACCGGCACAATTGATAATCTAAATATTCACACCATGTAGATAAGATCCTAAGAGAAAAAATGAAGAGATAAGGGAGAGGGGGCCAAACTTAAATTGGATTTAAGGGCATAAGCTGAAAATGCCCGCATAGCGAGGGGGAAATTGGTACAAGAAATTAATTTTGAGTAGGCTTGGTTGGAAAGGCGAGAACAAAAATACACGGTTTAAAAATATAAATTCATATTTGGAGATTGGTGATAACCATATACGACCTTTAACTAACCATCTATGATTCCATGCTATCATGCACGGTTCAATATTATAAAACCGTGAATAAAAGTTGGTCACTTCGGACACGATTTGTTACTTTCAGACCGTGTGTGTATATCAGAGTTTTTTTCACGCAAGCGCCTCCTCCTATTACACATTTTTAATGTATAATTTTTTTCTCATTTGTGTATGATATGTTGTAAATGGTCACATTTTATGTACTAGTGGTTCTAAATTCATTTGTTTCAAAGAAGTACGTAAAATCAAGAGGAATATATAATTGGAATTAAACAAATGCTAACAAATAAAAATTACACTTGTGATAATTGGAATTGAGACAGTGAATGTACATGACAATTGTGAACTTTCATTCATAATTGGAATTTTCGCGGATAATTTTGTTGGTAATACTGATATACTCAAAAATAATAATTTCGGTTGGTGTACTTAGTAATAGTCACTTTTATCCTTGCAATAGTGACATATTATTCATGTGAAGCTATAATGAATTTTAAAGCGTTATTATTTTGTTGTTGCTATAGGTGATATTCTTACTTGTGTAAATTGAGCGTGCCTTATCGTCTGTGGCAACAATTTATCAAAAATCCAAAATAAACAAATAATAAACAAATATTGTTATGCAGGTAATTAGAAAAATATATAAGCGTTTAGAATCAGACATACATTTCAGATCAAAATGTTATGTATTTTTGCTCTCCTAAATAACATGTAATTCTAATCTGAAATAAATAACATGTTTTTACATTAATTTCTCTAGCATATTCATCTGGAATTTAATTTCCTTTATTTCACCCGCACTCTTCTGCCAACAACAGTATAATAAAACTATTATAATAAATTTAAGGGAACACATTCTCCATTCGACCAGTACTGAATCTGACCGGTCCGTCCGTGCCCGTGCTCGGACCGGACCGGATAGTGCCCATGCTACGGGTATGCACGGGTACACAGACACAGGTATTAAATAGGCCGGACCCCGTTTTTCAGAAGAAAAAAAACCCGTGCATACCAGGACCGCCATACCCATTAACCCGTACCCGTGAGCCCGTTCCCGTGAATCCATGTACCCGTACCCATTTTTTTCAAATTTCAAAATTTTTGAAAATTCCCTCCAAACCAATATGTTTCATATATTTTTATGTTTATTTTTAAACACTAAAAACAATAAAAAAAAAATTGCAGGAGTACATTGCTTTATTTTATTTTTTTGGATTTATAATTTACATATGTTTCAATTAATTTGAATTTATAATTTACATATGTTTTAATGAATTTGGATTTATAATTTATTGGTTTTCAAAGAAAAAACAGAAAAAAAACAGAAGAAAAAAACAGAAAAAAAAAACAGAAAAAAAAACAGGAAAAAAAACAAAAAAATAAAACCGGATCCGGACCGGACCGCCCTGCCCCCGAACCCGTGACGGACACGGATATTAAATGGGCAGGGCAGGATTTTTGAAAAAAAAAAAAACCGTGATGCCCGGCCCGTTGTACTCGTGTGCCCGTGATGCCCGTGCCGGTGCCCGGGTTTTGTCCGGATCGTCCGACCTGGTCCGTTTGCAAATGTCTAGTACTGATCCATGAAACCAAAACTATTATGCATATCTAGATATTTTTATATTATATTGTAATTTTCTAGAGTTACAGTAGGTTGGAGTTCGAATAACTAATAACAATCTCTTGTTATTTTAGAGTTCTATATTTTTGTACTGTTTTTGAGTTAGCTTTCAAAAGTAAATAGATTTTAAAATTACTTAATTTTATTGATTTTCCTCTAATATTTTATTTTATTAATCTTTTAGTGAAATTGTATAAAATATTATTATATGGTATTTGCTTTTTTTTTCTTTATTTCTAGTTCTTAGATAAAAAAAAGCCATATCTGTAGTTCCAAGATAAATATATATAAGTATACTATACATATCATATCATCAAAGTTGTGTATTTTGCACAAATTGTGTTCACAAGTAATAAATTTGGTAGTATATGAATGTTTATTTTGCATGAACTTAAGATAGTGTTATTATTTTCATTTTTTTTTCTCTACACGTGTACGTTTCACCTAAAACTCAGCTCACCAATTTTTCAGGAAATAAATCTGCTGTCTCTGCGATTCTAATTTCAACTGTCTATATATTTTAAGATTCATGCACAAAAATTCTCTCTTTTTAAGATTTATACAATTTAATAAATTAAGAGTTAAAATTAGAATCACAGAACCCTGTGATCCTGTAGGATCGCAACAAATTTGCTTCCAATTTTGGAATCTACATAATTCTTGGGCCTCACTACTTTTTTGGGTTGCCCAAATATTGGAAGCCCGAATATCCGGTGATTTATAATCTAATGCATAAATATGTCTATGCATTGCAATATATGGTAGCCTTACTCTATATAATAGTAAGCATATCGGAATAATTTTCGAGCGCATCGGAATGGCAATTTACTGCAATAAAATTCATTCTGTGAAAATATTTACAAAAGGGGAATTAATTTATTGCAATTAGATTGTTTCTCTTCTTAATTTGCTTAGACAGTGAATGCACATGACAATTGTGAACTTTCATTCATAATTGGAATTTTTGCGGATAATTTTGTTGGTACTACTGATACACTCAAAAATAGTAATTTCGGTTGGTGTACTCAGTAATAGCCACTTTTATCCTTACGAATAGTGACATATTATTCATGTGAAGCTATAATGAATTTTAAAGCGTTATTATTTTGTTGTTGCTTATAGGTGATATTCTTACTTGTGTAAATTGAGCGTGCCTTATCGTCTGTGGCAACAATTTATCAAAAATCCAAAATAAACAAATAATGTTATGCAGGTAATTAGAAAAATATAGAAGCGTTTAGAATCAGACATACATTTCAGATCAAAATGTTATGTATTTTTGCTCTCCTAAATAACATGCTTTTACATTCATTTCTCTAGCATATTCATCTGGAATTTTCCTTTATTTCAACCCGCTCCAGCAAATTAAGCAGGGTTTGGTTTTATCGGGTTTGGTGCGGTTCACCCGCACTCTTCTGCCAACAACAGTATAATGAAACTATTATAATAAATTTAAGGGAACCCATTCTCCATTCGACCAGTACTGAATAGTGGTTTGCAAATGCCTCCGGGGGGCGCATCCTGACCGGTCTGTCCGTGTTTGTGCCCAGACCGAACTGTGCCCGTGCCACGGGTATGCACGGGTACACAGGTATACAGACACCGGTATTTCGGAAAAAAATTCATGCATACTCGGACCGCCGTACCCGTTAATCTGTACCCGTGAGCCTGTGCCCGTGAACCCGTGTATCCGTGACCGTGCCCGTTCCCGTGCCTGTGACCGTGTATCCATACCCGTTTTTTTTCAATTTCAAAATTTTTTAAAATTTCCTTCAAACCAATATGTTTCATATATTTTTTTATTTTTAAACAGTAAAAGCAATAAAAAAATTAATTACATGTTTCATATATTTATAATTTACATATGTTTCAATGAATTTGGATTTATAATTTACATATGTTTCAATAAATTTGGATTTATAATTTATTGGTTTTCAAAGAAAAAAAACAGGAAAAAAAAACAAAAAAAAAACCGGACCTGGACCCGGACTAGACCGCCCTGCCTCCGAATCCGTGACGGGCACAGGTATTAAACGGGCAGGGCAGGATTTTTGAAAAAAAAAAAAAGAACCGTAATGCCCGGCCCATTGTATCCGTGTGCCCGTGATGCCCGTGCCCATGCCTATCCGTGCCCGGATTTTGCCCGGATCGCCCAGCCTGATCCATTTGCAAATGTCTAGTACTGATCCATGAAACCAAAACTATTATGCATATCTAGATATTTTTATATTATATTGTAATTTTCTAGAGTTATAGTAGGTTGGAGTTCGAATAACTAATAACAATCTCTTGTTATTTTAGAGTTCTATATTTTTGTACTGTTTTTGAGTTAGCTTTCAAAAGTAAATAGATTTTAAAATTACTTAATTTTATTGATTTTCCTCTAATATTTTTTATTAATTTTTTTAGTGAAATTGTATAAAATATTATTATATGGTATTTGCTTTTTTTCTTTATTTCTAGTTCTTAGATAAAAAAAAAGCCATATCTATAGTTCCAAGATAAATATATATAAGTATACTATATACATATCATCAAAGTTGTGTATTTTACACAAATTGTGTTCACAAGTAATAAATGAGCTATTCTTTTTGGCAGTATATGTTTTGCATGAACTATAGTGTTATTATTTTCATTTTTATTTCTCTATACGTGTATGTTTCACCTAAAACTCAGCTCACCAATTTTGGAAGCTTAACAATCCGCTTTATACATAGAGAATCTACATAATTCTTGGGCCTCACTACTTTTTTGGGCTGCCCGAATATTGGAAGCCCGCTTGATATATAGAGAATGTAAAGAATCCAACCCACAATAATAAGAACATAATGTAAAGTACAATTATTTTATTGACAAATAAGAAGTTCATATATAAAAATTTATTAAGGATTCATGGTATAGACAGATAAAATTAATTAAAAATAACGAACTGAGTGCTGAAAAGTTTATTATTTAATTAAAAATTAATTTGAAAGTAGTATTTAAAAGAAATATTAATTATGGGTTCAATTTATTTATTTTTTCATGTAGGTCATGAAAAAAAATTGAAATATAATATAAAGAATTATGTCAGATCAGCCAGCATAGCATTATTGTCCTGAATGATGGCAAAAATTCCTGAATTTGGAAATTGGTCGAATAGCCGATGGTGTCTCTCTTTCCCCCTCTAGAAACCTTTTATGAGTCTCTCAGAGTATTCATTAGATAGAATACAGTACAAGGATTAGAATGATATATTATACTTAGCAAAATAATTATTAATTAATGCCTTATGCTTAATAATAATTCACATAGGTAATGACACTCTCTGTTTCATATTTAATTCAAACCTATATCTATCTAACTATTCTGGTATCAATCTAAATTATTAGCTTGTAAATGAGTCAAATACTTCGGAAATGCATCACCAATAAACTTTACATCAATAATTTCAACAGGCTGCAATCTTTGTATTATGAAGGAACCTAAATAAATAATGTATAATGTATTGTGCTTCTATATCTGGTAGCATTTCCCCACCAATAAGACTAGCTAATTGTAGCTGATCTGGTAGAATGAGATCTGGGCCGTTTATTTTATCGTTCGCGCATCTAAGGCAGGTCCGAAAAAGGTTCGCTCAGCTAGGATTAACTTATATACCCTAGTATACCTGAGAGGATATATATATATATATTACGAGTAAGGCTACCATACATTGCAATGCATAGGCACCTTTGTGCATTAGATTATAAATTACGGATTCAAAATTCAAATAACCGATCCAAATTATTCATCTTGTTCTCTATATTAATATGTGTTTGAAAACCAAATTTTACATTTTTTGAAAAAAAAAAATTTACTATTTTTTTAGATTTATTGAAAATCGTTGTTTTCAGAAAAATCTGGACCATAAAATCAGTAATTTTCAATAAATCTAAAAAAATAGTAAATAAATTTTAAAAAATGTAAAATTTGGTCTCCAAACACATATTAATATGTGTTTGGAGTGAATATGGAGAACAAGATAAATGATTTGGATCAGTTATTTGGACTTTGAATCCGGTGATTTATAATCCAATACATAAAAATGTCTATACATTGCAATATATGGTAGCCTTAGTCTATATAATACTAAGCATATCGGAATAATTTTCGAGCACATCGGAATGGCAATTTACTGCAATAAAATTCATTCTGTGAAAATATTTACAAAAGGGCAATTAATTTATAGCAATTAGATTGTTTCTCTTCTTAATTTGTTTGGACCCATTTTCCAGCCCAATCGATTTTTTACTTTTTTTCAGCCCACTCCAGAAAATACAAATAAGAAATCAATCGTATAAAATGTTCAGAAAAAATATATAATTAATTATATATCCCCATTTTCTCTTACCGGATAAAACCTACAAATTGATGTTGTTTTTATTAGATAAGGAAAGATGAACAAGGGCAATTTCGTCAAAAAAATGTTGACAATGAAGTTCTAATATTAATCTACTTAGTCTTAAAGACTTAAACATGTTGTGGAAAATATATAACGTCATAAAATTTAAATGGATAAGCATCTAAATTTAAACTGTTAATAAAAAAATATATATGAAAATCTGAGTTGTTACTGATTTATTGTCCTTGGAACACAAAACACTATCCGCAGGTTGTTTGATAAAGTAATATTAAATGAACCAAGTGCAAACAAAATTTCCATAATAATATTATTGGATAAGGCAAGCGACCTTTAGTCGTTGGGAATTATTATTAGTTTACTACAGAGGCACTGTTATTTTAGCGTTGCACAAATCTCACAGCACAAATAATACTGATTTCTTGCGCTATTCCGAATAGGCGCCGTTTTTGAGTTAATCTGAAGCCATAAAGCTGTGGGTATCACCGTCTTTTCCTCTGTGGTTTCAGTTCATCACTATGCAAATTACAAGTTGGTCCTACTTAGATGCATCAACAAAAAAGACCGATTTTTTTTATTAATTTGTAGCATTTTGTTTTTACCCAAGTGAGGTAAAGGTCTTTGTAACTTATTTAATACCTATGGAAAAACAGATTTTTACAAATCAGCATCAAATAAACCTTTTGGTACCTATATGTTGAACTCTAAAAATTTGAGAAACTATAATCTGGGAATAAACAAAATTATTCCCTGAAACTTGATAAAAAAATATAATATGGGAATAATTTCTTGGAAAAAACGGCAAACAGAACTAATTTCTTGAAAATCATACACAAATAAAATTTATCTTAAATTAAATTTGTCACAAAATTCTACAAACTAAAAAAAATGATAAATTTTTAGATACACAATGGGAAGATCAGTAAAGTAACCTAATTGGGTGAATAAATAAAAAAATTATCATATCCTATATATCCCATGATGTCATCAACTGAATCGTGCAAATTTTCTTCTTTGTAATATTTTGAGAATAATGGTGTATCACAAGAACTCTATTGTTGCAGTAGAGGTGGAGAAGAGGTCACCATTACTGATAAAAAATAAGAATCAACACAGACTAGTCTTGATTTTTTTTTCTTTAAGTTTTTGTTACTTTATTGATTTTCTTTTGAAATATGTGGAATGTGTTGAGTTAATTTTTTGTTATATATCTTGTTTTTTTTATTTCTTATTATACATTTCTTAATTTCTCTTTTACTGCTTGCAATAATAAAATACAATTATATTAGTTTGATTTTTAATTTTCTTTTGTTATATTGTCATCTTATAGACCTGTAGGAATATGTAGATATCGTTTCTTATAACTAGTAATAATTATATGTTATTTTAGAGTTCTTTATAACTTTATACGGTTTTTGAGTTAGTGTTCAAAAATATAAATAATTAATTTATAAAATTACTTAGTTATTATTGATTTTCTCTAATATCTTATAAAATTACTTAGTTTTTAATTTGTAGTTCATTCTTATTTTTTTATTACTTCTTATGTTTGGTAAAAGCTAAATCTATATATAGTTCCAAACTAAATATATATAATATACGAATCATCAAAATTGTGTGATTTAACTAATTATACTCACAACTAATGAATGAGTTATTTTTGTTGGCAATATATTTGAATGTTTATATTGCATGAGCTAGCTAGCTTCGTGAGATAGTGTGTGTATGAGATGAAATTTGTGTGTGTTGACTTGTTATTTTCATTGCTTTTTGTTACACGTGTATGTTTCATTTAAAACGCACCTCACCAATTTTGCAAGCTTAACATTTGTCTTTATACATAGAGGATCTAGATAATCCATGCGCCATAATAATTTTTTGGGCTGCCCGAACATTGCAAGCCCGCTCTATATATATAGAGAGAATGTATAACATCGAACACACAAAAATCTAATGAAAACTTAATTATATATATATATATATATATATATATATATCACTACACCAAATATGATATATTGCAACAACACATTGCAACTAATAAACTAACTAGTTGCAATAAATTAATAATATTACTACTAAATTAATTAGTTGTAATAGAATATATTTATTGCAACAAAATAATTATTATTACAACAAAATTCAGTGGTTGCCCGAAAAAATTTATTGCGACTAATATAGCAGTATCGCAACATTTATCTTCGTTGCTAAGTGCCTCCAGGTCACGTATGTTTGCACGTGTAGTAAAATTTTAACTTTGAGAGGGTAAAGATGCAAAACAACCTTCTGTCTCCTCTACCGCTCACCTCCATTTCTTCATCTTCTCCTTGCATCGACAATTCTAAAAATTAACCAGCTACTCTCCTCCTTCGCCACTTCCTTCAAGAGTCTTCCTCTTCCGCTCACCCCCCCTTCTCCCTCTTCTGATTGTCTCCTCCCCTTCTCCTCCTCCGCTCACCTCAATTTTTCCCTTCTCCTCCTCCGCTCACCTCTTTTCCGTTCTTCTCCTCCGCTTATCTCCATCCCAGCATCCACTATTCCCAAAACCTTATGTCCTCCTCCTTCGGCATATTCATGCACGCTTTCCCTGGGCTCTATTAACAAGGTACGTACTTTCACCTAAAATCAGCGTATTCAATTTGTGCAACACCTTATTGCAACTGAAAAGAAATCGATGCAATAAATTAACGATGTTGCCACGATTGTAGTTGGTTGCGACAAATTTTAACTATTGCTACCGATTAATTCAATTTCCACGAAATTAATTGGTTGCCCGAAATTAATTGGTATTGCCCCAAATTTTAACTGTTGCTACAAAATTAATTGGTATTGCAGCCGAGAAATACTCCAGGACCGCCTACATGGAATTGATGACAATGGCAGTGGCCCCTGTGGAAGGGAAGGGAGGAGTAGAAGCGGCGGATCAGGGAGGAACTCCAGTTACGGCAAAAACTGCTGCAAGAACTCTGTCTTGCGGTGCTAGCTGAGTGCGTGTACAAGGTACGAAGTCTTAGGGTCAGAATTGTCATTTGCTTGAAGTATAATACACAATCAAAATTGTTGCTTAGTTTTAAAAATAAATATTGTATAATCTATGTACTTTTACAGGAAAAATGGATTGGGAGGGTTATTAGCAACCTTCCAACTGTAAAATAATTAAAATGACATGTGCTGTGAAAGTAGATATATTGTCTTTGCATTAAAATGACATGTGCTGTGTAAGTAGATATATTGTCTTTGCAGTCATTGTATTATGATTTCCAATACCTTTGCTCAAGTAATAACAAATCCGAGCAAGTGACAGTGAATCATATGTTGTTCCATTGCAGCCGGTCACGTGTGGTGTGGTACGTATCCCCACTGGGCTTGCGAACTGATGTTATCCAATGTCCTTTTTAGGTATGTAATCTATTTATTTTATCATTTTATGTAGTTGTGTTGAATTATTAATAGAAATATATATGTAGATTAATAAAAAATGTTAATAAATACAAAATTAGTTTCACTTATAATTCATGTGCTGAATAATTTGTTAAAAAGGTAAAATTTAGCATTGGATAGTGTACTGTTTCGGATTTTTTTTTTTTTTTTTTTTTTGTAATATGGGTAATCTAAGTGGTTGAAAATTGATGTACTTAATGGGTGGCTTAAAATTGGTGTAGATGCATACACCGTAGCAAATCAGGGTTGTTTAGAAAGCTGAAGAGTAGGTTTGGTATTTTAATGATTTATACATGGATAAGAGGTTATTTTTAAGGAAATAACTTACTCTGTGCTTCAGACGGGCGTACTGGAAGGGAGCGAAGGGTAAGGCAAGGAAAAAAACGAAATGTTATATGCTCTGTAAAATAAAATCAGAAGAGAGGGAATGGAAGAGAGCGTGACTTCATTACTCGAGTGTCACCTCAAAATCGGGGTGTAGCCGAGGGTAATGAGGGCCCACCGGCGGATATATAAATTATACCCTTTTCTTTTCACGCCTCTTTACTTCTGTTATTTTGTTTTCCTCCCAAAAGCAGACGAGAAACTTGGTGGATTATACTGATTGTTTATCTCTCTCTCTTTTTTTTTTTTTCTATTGTAGAAAACAAGTTCTGTTGTGAACTTGACTGCAAGAGATAGTGAAAAACCAAGAACGAAGAGACAGGTTTGTGGCTCGTTGTCAGATGAGAAAAGAGATATGTCAATCTCTAACCATGTGGTGAGGTACTGGCCTTGAGAAAGCACAAACAGTTCGTTTTCTGAATTTGCAAACAACACTCCAATACTAGAACATTAAGTTGCATGAATATCTAAGTTGTACCTGGCTTCTGCATCTTGAACAAACCAAATCATATTCTAACCAATACATGCAAACTCAGAACAATATTGAAGTTCTCATTTGTTTTAATTTTTGCTGAGTTATGTTTTTGTTTTGGAGGGTGGGGGTGTCTTATTACAACTATGGGCAAAATTGTCAATAGTTTGGTACTGATACTAACCTTGGTCTAATACAACAAAATTAACCAGTAGAATAGAATTGGCAACCAACCATTTGTAGGTACTAGATACCAAAGTTGTCAAAATATAAATTCACACCCATGGACCCATCCACATAAATCTGTTGGAAGGAAGCAGGGGAGTTCCAATGCCCATTGGACCAACATCTAGACCGTTCGATAGAGCTTGGAGATCCATGCAACGAGACCTCAAACCCACTAACGGAGTGCTTCCATTAACAGTCCGTCACCCCTCTTTTCTTTTATTTTGTTTTGAGAGATCAGTGCCCCTTCGCCTGCTCTCCGTATCTGAGATAAGTTAGACCAGTCACTGGATTTTTAGCAACATGAGAAAAGAAATTAATGAATTGATTGGATCAAAATTAAATTCTCATGAACTGTGATTTGCAGCCTTGAAGCTCTCAGTGATGCCTCAGCAATTACAAGCCCCCTGCACAAAAAATATAAGCAAATGTGAGCTGATCATGTTTCATTTGAAGCTCTGAGTGATGCCTTAACGGACTTCATAGAACCTAAAGCAAACAAAAATTATCTAGGACTTCATACCAGTTGTGCAGTACCAATAAAATCTGGCCAAATTAAGCAACCTGAAGCTCTAGGTATTATGCCAAGCTGAAGTCGAGGTACTTTGTCTTTTCATGGTATGTAAAGATATAATTCAACAATTGTTGGCTTTGCATGTTCTGGTGTTGAAGTAGAAACTCAAGATGAAGATTATGTCAGGATTAATACTCCTTTAAATAATTGATCAATGACAGATAAACATAATGGTGCATAACAAAAATATTGTCACTAATAAACTAATTAGTTGCCTATATTTTTGGAATGTGCATATTCCCACTAATCAGTGCCTATATTTTAGGAATGTGCATATTCCCACTATCAGATATGTATTGACTTCTACATGTCAAAAAGATCAGTTAATTCTTGATTCTCAGTTACAATCAGTTAATACTTTGCACTTCCAGAATTTTGTGATTTTTGGCTGAATTTTTGCAATTTGTAAATCAGTATGAAATGATATTCAAGAAAGATTCTTATGTTATAAATCAATTTATATACATGTAATTTGTACCGTGGTATTTTTTACTTGAAAAAAACAACAGCGTTACATTTTAGAAAAACAAAAGCATCAAGGCAGAAAATTAAAAATAAATAATTGCTTCATTAAAGAAATATTGTATGCTACATTCGGAGATTTAAGCATGTGATCAACTAAGAAATGGAATACTTCTTAACTAAATAATAGAGAAAGTTCCAAATATGTTAAAATAAAATTATATATTAGCCCTCTGCATTACACTTCTAAATCAGCTACAATACACCTTGATTTCTTGTCCGCTGCACAGTGAAATTATAAAATTAGTCACAAGTAGGTGATTGCTTTTCGGGTTGCTTGAATATATTATACCAACTAATGGTACAGTACTATTAATTACAATAAAAGTCCAAAACTCTTATCCCTGTTATAAAAGAGCTTACTATATGTAACAAAGATTTCTTTACCTTTACTGAATAGCACCGTGCCAAATAAGAAAAAACAAGACTTCTCATGGGAAATGGTATTAGTCTGTAATTTCAAAAAATAAGAGTCAAATATTACCAAAAGAAAATCACTTGTAAATTAAACATGATTAAAATAAATTAGAGGAAAAATACCTGGTATCGAATCATCATCAGAACAAACAAGGTCATCACTATCAGAATTAGTTTCACTATCACTAGAGCTCTCATTAGCATCATTTTCTTGGATGATACGAGCTACATCGTCCTCATTCACACTCACTCTTGCG